>JAECUM010004446.1:0-95317 GCA_016617855.1 Megalonaias nervosa | reverse complement strand
TATGATAGGGCAGACTGAGGATATACTAGTGCAAGATGAGGATACACAAGTGGAAGCTACGTATACACTGGATGAACTGAGGATACATCAGATCAAGCAAAGGATACACTGGAGCAATCTGAAGACATACTTGGTCATTAACGGGGCACACTAAAGGAAGCTAAGGGTACACTTGTGTAATCAGAGGATACTATAGAGCAGTCTAAGGATACACTAATGCATACTGTGAATACACTAGGGCAATGTGAGGATATGCAACGGCAGGCAGAGATACACTAGAACAAGCTGAGAATGCGCTAGGGCAGTGTGATGAAACCCAAAGACAAGCTGGGAATACACTTGGGCAAACTAAGTATACAGTAGAATAAGCTAAGTATACACCTGAAAAAGCAGAAGATGTGATAGAACAATCTGAGATATGCTAATATGTGCTGTTCATACACTGAGAAATGCGAAGATACACAAATACAAGCTTGTAATACACTATGGCAAACTGACAATGCACTAGGGTAAGCTTAAGGTGGCTCAAGTTCATACTAGAACAATTTAGGGATACACTATGGAAAGTGGAGGATACAATAGAGTAATCTAATTTAATCATGCATGCTGTTATTATGCCAAGGGAATGTGATGATACTCCAAAGCAAACTAGAGATACACCAGGACAAGCTGAAGGTGCTCTTGAGGAAGCTCAAGATGGCCCAAGGTCAGTTGATGATACATTAAGGCAAACTGATGAAACACTAAGGAAATCTGAACACAAGGCAAGACTAGGACAAGCTGAAGATACCATAAGGCCATTTAGAAATACACCAGAGAAAGAAGAGTATACTATGGGACAAGCAGGAAATACACTTAGGCAAGCTGATGATATTCATTGGCAAGCTGAAGATACGCCATGGAAAGCAGAGGGTAAACAAGAACAAAAACTGAAAATGTGATAATGCAGACCAAGGATATATGCACTATAGCTACTGATTTGCAGATGAGGTATGAAAGGCAGTCTGATCATACAGATACAAAGGCAGAGAAGCTACAAGATGGAAATGAAAGTGCAAAGTGATTGGCATATATTAACCAAAGAATGCTTGATGAAAAGGGACCTATCCACATCAAGGTATTTACCAAATGCACAGACATATTAACACAGATACTTACACACCATAGGAAAAAGAATGAAGGAAGCGATGCCAGGACAATTCACAATAAGAACATGCAGCATCAGCATTTCCAACAGCTATGGAGTGAATCTGAAGATGAAGTTCAGGTAAGACATAGCTTAATTGTACATATTACAAATTATGGTTGTAGTTGTTTTGCACAGTTATTGAATAGTGAAATGTTGGATATGATTTAATACTAAAAGAGTATCCAAATTGAATGAGGTGACAACCTAGGTCAATATGGTAATGTTTAATATTGCATCATATACAATAGTTCTTTATTCAAGAATTATTCTATATCATCATCATCATCATCATTGCTGTAATCAGATTTGAAGTACCAATAAATCAATATGGAAGCAATAGCATGAATTTACATAATTAAGATACCATGCATGTTTATAATGTATACTGATAATATCTGCATGGAATGCACCAGAAATAAAAAGCATGAAATTTCAATACAGTGTATAATATACTAATATTAGATTCAATAATGTCATATACAAAAGCAAAATCTATGAAAGGATAGACCAGTAAAATTACGGTGGTTTTACTAGTAGGTTGAATACAATTTACTGATACAACAGCTAAACACCACAATGATACCTTGAATTAAATTTTTTGTGGTACCAATTTTTCGTGAATTGAATGGTTGTTCCTCACACTGCAAATTTAAGGAACCAAGGAAATTTTTATTCTTATATGGAAACAATTTGATACCTATCTCAAACCATTAAAATAGGTTCCAATTGAAATTTAATGTTTGCAAAACCATGAAAATTGATACCCTTGAAAAAAAATGAATTCATAGTAACAGTACAGAGGATCAATTTGTACTAAGAAATGAATTTTATACCAATGGGACAGTCATCATATTTGAATGTGTAATAAACTGTAATATAATCAATTGTAATAATATGTTATGTTTCTTCAGTGTCTCAGATACTTTTAATGTTGAAATCTGCCATCTGCTACAAATGATCAATGATGTGAACATTTGTTTCATGTTTAGCAAATTTCACACACACAATTCTGCCTTTGAAGAACTACTGCACACTATCTACATTTGATTGAACAGTGATTATCTGTTTCTTACATAATGACAAGCTTAATCAACATAATTATCTTCACAGTGATATATTTATTCTTACATTTTTTCAAAATTTTTAATATCAAATGTATTGCTTAAGGTGTCACTGTTTAAATCAGCAAAGTGTCAAAAGTGGGTACAGGTGACACTCACTATATTTGATTTACATGCTTTCATTTTAATGCCATTTATAAGGAAGAAATAACATTCAATTTACACCACAGTGCTAGTTTTTACATCATCGCTGGTGCCGTTTGCTGTAACTCATGCACAGCTCATGTACATCTTATATAGACTAATTTGTTTGAAAATTATAAATAATCATTACTTGAAAGCTTAAGAGGTATAATTTGCCCAAGAACATTTTTAATTTACAAATATACTATTGGGGAAATTACTTTTGATTTATGTCAATTTTTAATTTATGAGAAAAAAAACGCATCTACGGCATAAATCGAGTGTCACCCGTTAAAACATATGATGTATTATCTAAATTATCACATGAAAAGTAGCTGACATTATAAGCTGCAATTAATTAAGTTTTACATGTATATACCCAGTGGATTCTTATTATACCAACATATTTTAGCTATTTTCTCAAATAAATAACACTCTGTCATGAAGCTTTCAGTGTGTGAGAATGATGTGTATATGTAGTACTAACCTAGTTCATATGTAAGTATTTGTTTGATAATTTTCATTTATGTGATGGGTGATATTAGTACAAATTGTAATATTTGTTTTGGATTACAGGAATGCTCTGATAGTGAATAAATGCCTTCTGATGATGAACAATATATCTCTGGTTCAGAATCTAATGACTTACATGCTACTGATGTAATACCATGTCAGCTTAAATTGGATTGCCTAAAACTACAAGACTGTCTGAAGCTCAAGGCTTCAAAGAAAACTAAGACTCGCTCAATTAGCATCCCTAAATGAAATCAAGTCAAATGAAAAACCAGACTAAAAATCATCAGAGAATATCAACAAGCCAACTACTAAAATATAATTAACTTCTAATGTTGCAAAATTGGCCAGTTCAGAGCCAATAGTGAACAGTGTGGGGCCATTGACAGTCCCCAAAATGAACAATGTTGGGCACAGATCTTATAGCAAAAAGTTTTTCTTGTTGTATTGTAACAAAGCGCAGACAAAATTACTGAAACAGCTGACTTCACAATATGCAGATGAGAAAGAGGTAATATAATACATTATGGAAAAGGATGAGAGGAGAAAGAGAGAACTTCTAGATAAACTTAGAAATGTAGGCAATCACTTCCGTAACTGTCATGTGCTGATGAAGGGGGGAGGGGAATTAGCAGCACTCTATCAACCTACATTGGAGAACTCTAAAGCTGATGATTATGGTCCATGTCCATACTGTTTTGGTTATTTTGTGTGCAGTGACCTCTGGTGGCACAACTGCGGTTGAATGACGAGGTAAGGTGGCAAATGATGACTCTGTCAAGTTCACTGCTCCTGCCTGCACATCTGATATGAGTGTCAATCTTGGAACCATCATTGCAAGTTTAACAGAGGATGACATCAGCAGGATTACAAAAAGTGACAACACCATGATAGCATTTGGAGAGAAACTCTGCTGTTGTCATCACCATGACCAAGAACAACACAATTACATACAACAAAAATTAAGAGAAATGAGGCATCTGGTTAAAGAGTTGAGAAAGAAGGAAAATGCACCAGATAAATTGCTAAGAATTTTATTGATCAAAAATATTTTCAAGTTGTGATCAAAGCAACATCATTATTTGATATACATTTAAACAGGTATGGCACTCCATCTTTCACCCCAAAATTAGAGAGTCCTTGCAAAAATGTGCAAAACTCCTAGTGAGTCAGGCCATTGAAAATCAAGAGAAAGATCTTTAAGCGAGAGCTGTGGAGTTTATTAAACTCTTAAATTGGACAGAAGAGATTGCTTCTAATGCCCTTAAGACATTACCTGAAGCGAAAAGAAATATGAGTAACAAAATACTCCCCCCTTGTGGACAGCATGAAGGTCCTGGCAGACCATTTGAAGGAAATGGCAAAAAAAATTACTAGTCCCTGATAAGCTCCACAGAGAAGAAAACAGTCAAACAATATTGGGTTGAACTTTAAGAAATTGTGTTAGCGTAGATGATCCTATTCAGCTGACATTGTGTCAGTGAAGTTTTATAAATTGACCATAGGAGAATACACACATTTACACAAGGCTGACATAGATGGTTCAATTAAAGATTCATTGATAGAGCTGGAGAAAAAAAGCTGTTCAAGACCTTGACTTGAATTGAAACTGGGGGAAAATGAGGAAGAACAGTACCATTTTTATTTAATATTCAGATCACAGGGTACTTGGAAGCATTGAATGAAAAGAGATCATTGGTTGTAACAAGATCAAACCCATTTTTATTCCCCAGAACAAACTGTATGGACTCACATTTGCAAAGTACAGACTGTCTGCACAAGTTTGCTGGAAGGTGTTGAAAAAGAACCGAAATATTAACACCTACCAAATTAAGAAAATAAATTGCAACCATGTTGCAACTGATAAACATGAAAGACTATGAACTTCATATTGTGGCCGATTTTCTGGGTCAGTTTTCCGAGTCATGATATCAGGGTTCATCTAGAGTACTATATGCTGCCAGAAGCTGCAATCCAGGTAGCGAAGTCAGTAAGCTCCTGCTAAGGTGGAAAAGGCTTGGGACCTGGAGACTCTCTAGCTTCCATCAGTCTGGAAGAGGAGGATGAAAACAAAGTGGAAATTGAAGAGGAGAGGAATTTGAGGTAAAACTTGTATAATCAATATATGATCATATTTCCTTTGCAATTAATATTTCTTTTGGTAATGTTCAGCCAGTAACTTTGTTATTTTCTTGATCTATAGAATATTTGCTTCTAACAAAGTGCTACATGATATTTGTGATTATTATCATATCAACTCCAAATGTGAGAACAATCAGTAACAAACCTTTAGGAGATTGATAAAGAACATAAACAAAATCATTTGGTAAAATATAGCTTTTAATGTGCATTTTTCAATCATGATTTCTTGTTGTAAAATTAAAAATGAGCATTTTTACTGAATTATGGAGTCATTTTAAAATAAATCATTAATAATACCAGTTTCAAGTGACCACTATTATAGACAGAAACATTATGCATATATCAATTACATCTTTGGAGGAACATTCCAGTGTGTTTTATTGTAGAAAGAAAATAATAAACAAGATTTATTCACAAAATTGGTAGTAACATTAGTCTCAAGATGGATATCGATGTCAATTTTCTTACGACACATACATGAATAAAACTCTTGATAAATTCCGGAATGATGTATTGCAAACCACCTTTAATCATATTTATGTTCATTAATTTCAGAAGAATATGAATCAAAGGGGAAAAACAATGACTGTGAAGAGCAGTATGGTAAAATTAATGACAAGGCACATCAAACTAAGAAATATCCTACATGTTATTTAATTGCTTCTGTTTAACATTTTTATCTATCTGAACACCAAATTCTGTAATATTCAAGGCTTTGAACTCGTATTATCTTTACCTAAGTTCCCTGACTCTAACTGTTTTTTATCATGAAGATGTGTTATGACCCTGATGGATTAAACAGGAAAGAAAATTATCATGTTAACAATCAACTTCTCGTTGATTGAACGAGTTTTCAAATATGTCAGTAAAATCAATGACACTTTATGCTTTTTTAATAGTAATTCTGGACAGAGATACCTGCTTTACCATATTAATTTGGTGACTAGTAAACAGTTCTTATTGTTTTGACAAATAATTATAAAGTCTTTCTTTTATTATAATCATCAGACTTTTGATTTCTTCAAATGAGGTGTGATAATCAAAGTGTTCACTTGCAAACTTTTCTTCTAAGTATGATTAGGACTAATTTTGAATTGACAGGTACAAAGAGGATACAGGAAGGAGAAAACACAATCAAGAACATGTAGGTCAAACACCACCTGCAAAAGGGTGTAAAAAGAGCTTGGCTGAAGGAAGAACAAAGTGCTGTGCTAAATGACCTCAGCAAATTCATCCCAAGGAAGCGAATTCATGGAAAAAGGGATATTGAGAATTGTATTGTCAAAGAACCAGTACTGAGTGGCAGAAGTTGAAAAGATAATAAGGATTTCTGCAAAACTAGAATAACTTCTTCTCACCAAAATTAATTATTTATTATCGCATGAATAAGATTTAGGAACACATCTGTTTATAAAACATATATAAAGTTTGAGTACAGTGTATATCCTTTCCTGGCTTACTAATAATGCTGCAGCTGCATTTCTTCCAAAATATGACTTTTTAAAAACATGATACTTTATATATGTGTGTTGATTTGATATGGTTTTACCCAATCAAGCATTCTAACTTAATACCTTTTAAGCACCATTTTGAATAAAGTTTGTTAATATGCTGCTGAACAAAGTTAAGGAACAAATGTCACAAAATGATTTTTTTGCTGAATTGTAGCCAAATGTCAGTTTACATTGATTTAGCTAAGCTTGCAGTTTCAGCTGAGTCAGGATAAGCCTATAATAAATAAACATTGACCATCCAAATAATTTTCTCAAAACAAGTTTTTGATTGTACAACATGACTTTGCAACAGAACACAATACAGTGTACAGTATTTAGATTTATTATTTGTTCCTTAATCTTTCCAATACGAACATTTTGTTCCAACTTTTACATAATATTGAAATCAACATAATCTGATTATTTTCACATGTGGATGATTCCAAATTTTTTAGTATGTCAAACCCACCGAAATATTTTCACATACATTTTGCCCGTTTTATATTCAGATGGGATTTTCTTTAGCGTGACTTCAGTGTGGCTCTTGATATTGAGTAGACTAGATGTATACATTTATTCCGGTACTGTTTATCAGAATGCTAACATTTTGATTTTTATTTTTAAATTATGGTTCATATTAAAGTGTATTAGAGCGAGTCATTTGGGGCATTTCATACACACAAATTTCAAAGGTTCATTCTATATGAGTACATTGTAATACCAAGAACTCTGAATTTTTTCTTTTTATTGATACTCATTGGGTATATTAATTTACATACAAGTTTTCTGTTTTTATTATGAAACAAATTTTGCTACACCAAGTTTTTATTGTTCATTTAATTTATTTTCTCACACATATGATGTACATTAATTTATACACAAAAGAGACATTTTTACCTATGCAGCACATGGGTTTTTCAAACTGCAAAACATGAGCAGGTTCATTCGCAGAGTGTGATGCTTTTTTGGGGAGTGGGTAGGTGCACTTTAAACATATATTTTGTCTATATCATGCTGAACAAATGGGAGCTAAGTGCCTTTCCCAGGGACACTCTAAGGCAGCCAACCCAGGCTGACCCAGTAGGGTATTGAACCTGTAATGCACATTCAAAACAGAGACATTTCCTTACATGCATTTTTGAAATGTTGTGTACAAAACAGGGACAGTTTCATACACACAAACCTGACCTGGTACATACAAGTTGGGAATATTTTCACATACACAACACTAAAGGGGCTCATAGGAAATGAGGACATTTGGATGTGCACATCATTGATGTGGTATATACTAAAGGGGAGCATTTTAATACACACAACCATGATGTGGTAAATACAAAGTGGGGACATTTTCATACATACAATTTTGATGTGGTACATGCAAATTGGCGATATTGTCATGCACACAATTTTGATATATATAAAAGATGAAATATTTTCATAACCACAAGCTTGTTCTGGTACATAACAAACATGGACATCTACATACACAGAACCTTTACTTTTCTTTATCATACAAGGATATTTTCATATGCATAACTTTGAAATGGTACATTCAAAACAAGGATATTCATACATGCAAACACATGGCATAGTACGTATGAACATTTTTATAGACACAACTATGACATAGTGCAGTACTTACAAAATGGGACATTTTCATGTGAACATTAAAAGCTACTGAAATAAGACATTAACACATTCTTGTTTCATATCGAAGAGACATTATCTTGTATTGATATATTAAGGAAGTGGATTAAAGAGGCAAATTTTAATACACCAAGCTTAAAATTACTTGTTATTTTGTGTCCCATTTTAAATTCTAAAATATATTCATGTCAGTAAAATTATCATAAAACTGAACAACATATAACATGTAGATCTTTGATTATTTCCTAAAATAGAAAACACATTCTCTGTATTGCAATTTTGATGAGGTGCAGTCATCAGAATCATTAACATACAGTTTCTCTTGTACATACATTAAACATAATACAAACATTGAAAATGAAATTTTGGTTTAGTTTGTTAATGTGGAATGGAACTATATACATGTGTTGAGATTACTGCAGTGTTTGGATTAATTTCATAGTTATGTAGAATCCTAATACATATTTATGGAATGTCCCTAATTTGATTGTATAATTTCTGACACTTTGTCGATATTGTGTGTCCCCCATTCAGACGGTAAAATTTTGGACACAATATTTGTTGGAAATCAACCACAAATCGATTGCAAGACACAAACACACACACACATACACAGACACACACACACAGATATATATATATATAGCAAAACAGATCTTTATCTCCCAAAGTTTGTTTTAAAAAAGATGTCTCCGTTTTGATGGTACAAATCTATGTCCCCATTTTTTTAGGTTTTACAAGAATGTGTGCACGTATGAGTGGGTAAGTGCACACATGGATACATATTATTGTTTAAATATTTCCCAGGGATGTCATCAGGAGCCAGGGCACAGGGATTTTCCCCTTGCTGGCTTGGCTTATGGCCCTGTCTTCTCTAATGTGAGCTATTGCTTCCAGTTATACTCTGACCATCTATGTCCCCTTTACAAAATTTTCAAATTTGCTCCATATTAAAATAATAATCAGACTTCTGACTTTCACAAGGATGTATAAAGATAGAACCTGCAAGATATTTGTGATAGGAAGTTGTCTGAATTCGTCTACTGATCATACCATTTAGTATTAGGTAAGGGAACTGGTGGGATTTGGTAGTGTTAAACTATAGGAAAACTTGAAGAGATTTAGAGGACTAATTATTATACGTTACTTTTTTATGTAAGAAAAAGTAGTAATCAAGAACTTATTTGGTCTTTGTGCAATTGCCTTGTAGAAGTATCCAATAGCAGTGCTGGTGTGGAGAGTGCTGCTCAAAATCATAAGGGGTCTGAGCTAGGAGGACAAAGACTCAGTGGGGCTGGGGAAGGTCAGTCAGAGGAGCTAGGGGCCCATGCCCAGGCAATTGCTGCAGCCATTAATGAAGATGAAGAATTTCACTCCTTAAAATCTGAAGAAATGGAAAATAAAGGTACATGTAATTCATGTGCAATTTGTTCATGTCCTGAATGTTTGAAAGAATTAGATTTAGCCCCCAATACCATTTCCACCATTCACTTAGCCTGCTTTTGAGTTTGCTTTGCTTGTACTGCTGGAAAGTGAGACTGATAGAAACCATTAGATGTGTTGGTGTGGCATGGAAATATCACCCAAAGGTGAAATTTTATGGGCAGGAACAAGGTCTTGCCAGTTTTATGTTTACAAATTCTCATACCTAGGTGTAGATTAACTTATCCCAAGCCAATACAAATGATGACTGTTGGAGTAACTGTTACAGTAAATGGAAGAGGAAGACCATTGGATTGATATACCCATCTAGATCTATACTGGTTGGTGGATCATTGGTGTGGATGTACACATATAGATGTATACTGTCTAGTAAATTATTGGTGTGGATGTACCAGTATAGTTGTATGCTGGTTGATAGATCATTGGCATGTTTGTACCGATATAGATATATAAAGTTTGGTGGATCATTGCTGTGGATGTACCCATATGGATATATACAGGGTGGTGGATCATTGCTGTGGATGTACCCATATAGATGTATATATATATATATATATATATATATATATATATATACACAGGGTGGTGGATCATTTCTGTTGATGTACCCATATAGATATATACAGGGTGGTAGATCATTGCTGTGGATGTACCCATATAGATATATACAGGGTGGTGGATCATTGCTGTGGATGTATCTATACAGATATATACAGGGTGGTTGTTGTTGTTGTTGGGTTTAACGCCATTTTTCAGCACATGATAGGCTATACATGGCGGCCAGTATTAATGGTGGAGGAAGCAACTGGGAAATCCGCGGAAAGAACCACTGGCCCACGAGAAGCTACTGGCAAGCTTTCTCACATATCCACATTCACCGAATCTTAGACTCGAACCCACGCGGACAGAAGTGAGTATACAGGGTGGTAAATCATTGCTGTGAATGTACCCATATAGATATATACAGGGTGGTGGATCATTTCTATTGATGTATTCATACAGATATATACAGGGTGGTGGAGCATTTCTGTTGATTTACACATATAGATATATACAGGGTGGTATATCATTGCTGTGGATGCATATATATATATATATATATATATATATATATATATATATATATATATATATACACAGGGGGTGGATCATTTCTGTTGATGTACTGATATAGATATATAGAGGATGGTGGATCATTGGTGTGGATGTATCCATACAGATATATACAGGGTGGTAGATCATTGCTGTGGATGTACACATATAGATATATACAGGGTGGTAGATCATTGCTGTGGATACACCCATATAGATATATACAGGGTGGTGGATCATTGGTGTGGATGTACCCACAGACATACAAGGTGAAGGATCGTTGGTGTGGATGTGAATATGGATATACAAGGTGATGGACCATTCATATGGATGTACCCACCAATATATATGGTATAATAATTTGGTATTTTATATTTTAAGAAATACACATTTGCTTCTGACCATAATAAAAATTGGTACAAAATTTTTATTACGATTATCATGAAATATAGAATTTTCATCATGTATAAAAAAATTAGCCCCAGGCTATGAAAAATATGTTCAGGTAAACCATAATAGAGTTCTTAGACTTTTCAAATTATGAAATTTCTTTCCAGACTATGGAGAGTTGGAAGAGGAAAACAAAAGGCTGAAGGAACAGACAACATGTAAAATCTGCATGGAGAATCCAATTAGAGTAATTTTTCTTCCATGTGGTCATTTAGTCTGTTGTGAAACATGTTCACCTGCTTTTCGAAAATGTCCAATATGTCGCATACGTATTCAACAGTATGTCAAAACATTTCTCTAAAAACATGACTCCAGAAGATTAAGTAGTAAAAGGCAAAAAGAAAATGTGTGTGATGAGAACCAGATTTTAATTTCCCATGTGATGAGAACCAAATTTTAATTCCCAACTCAAACATGCCTATAAATGTGGCCCCTCTATTACAAAGCTTATTTTGATACCAGAAGTTACTCAGAAATATTCTTACCAATCACAAGTTTGCATTTGTTCAAAAAATAGAGATATTTATTTTGTGATTAAACCATCAATGTTGAAACTGTTTTTTTTAGAATTGTTATATTAGTGAAATTATTGATGCTGTGATTTCATTGCAAGTAACAGTGAGACTAATGCACATCCTTGAGCAAATCTTTGAGTACCAATCCAGGAATTTTAAGTTCACTACAGACTTTGGAACTCACTTTTCCATAATGATCCGTATCTCTCAAACAAAGCTTTGAATTCACTAGGTACTCTTTTTGCTTGGTTGCCTTGCTTTGATCACTTTTAGTAATGACTAGGATAATTTAAGGTAGTTTAATTGTTACTTACGCAATGATATAACAGTGTTTGAGTAGTCAGTTGAAATGAATGATGTGATATGTGACCGTGACTGCTGGATCTTATGCAGTTAGGATTTGCAAGCCTTTGAACATTTTTTTTTATTTCATTCCCTTTATATGATTTGATACAAAAAAACCCCCATAATTAACAAGATAATACAAAGCAGGGCTGCTCTTAACTTAGTGTAATAATGCAACAGGTGTGTCCACAAATTAGAGGCTCTTAATTAGTTTCTGACACAGTATCACAGTAATATAACTTTCAGTTGGATTTTACATAGGGTTTCAACTGAGTTTTGCTGGGATCAGGGGTTTATCTTGGCAAAATATTTTGTTAATTTCTCGCATCCAGAATATTTTTACATACTAGTATTTTGCTAACTTAAAGGTATTTGCAAAGATAGTTGCTTTTGAAAACAAAAGGAAATCTATGGGCACTGTGTTTGAATACTATCATTTAAAAGTTTAGAAGATGAATACAAGGAAACTGATCACAACAGAAATTACCAAAGTGCTAACAACATTTGAAGATTAAAGCATCTTTAATTACTGTATCAGATGAATTTATAAAAGCACACCCTCCTTTTATTCTAAACTAACATAAAAATGCCTACTTTTAGACTAGTGTCTCCATACTAGTGAGCCTCATTGAAGGAAGGAAGCTGTTAAAATTCATCTAGAACATCATCATTATCTTCAAACCAACTACTATGCATGTCTGGTGTGACTATTGCCACTTGACTTTATTGGTTGAGCTGGTCCCATGTGTTTTAATTGATGTCACCATATTGAGATAGAGAAAGTGTGTGAACCTCCAGAGTGGGGTTTACTCTTATGTATATGCACAAATTTTGCATTGGTTTTAATGGTTGCAAGAGAGAGAGAGACAGACAGAGAGACAGACAGACAGGTTCTAGGCAAAGGGGGCTGACTCTTCTGTACAGCCAAATTGTGGGGATACTGTTTATGACATTGTCTGTGTGTGTTTATTATGATGACCTTTAACCTCATGAACTATATAAATTCATTTTATTGCTCTCATATTATTTATATTGGTATTTTCTAAATATTTTCATGCACTTCAGATTCAGCTTGTTTAAGATTTTATTGTGACATTGCATATTCTTATATCTAGTTTTGATCACTGTTTTATTTTTCATGTGTAAAAGAAATTTTCTTTTATAAAGGAGAGTTAGCTCTCAGTTATGAAACATAGCATATATATGTATGCACAATGCACTGATAAGAAACAATAAAGAGCCCAATCTGCTAGCAGTATTATGTGATGGCAGACCATGATCTTTGTTGCTTACCATTAAACCTTACTGAACACAAACATGTATGTCATTTGTTACATGTTGCCTTATCATGTTTATGTTATGTATTTAGCTATTCCTTACCTTTCACAGTTTATCATACTTTCAGAGAATTTTTAACCCTGACTTGTCTTTGCAGAGAGTCAACCAACAAAGTTATATGTTTGCATTTTGAATTTTTGAAATATGCAGGAAGCTGGATGTTTTCTTTTTCATTTTATTTGATACAGATGTGGAAATTATTATGTATATAAAATCTAGATTGGTAAAAAAAAAGAGAAAAATGCATTTGTGGATACTTAATTTAGATACAACTAATGATGTTGTTTAAGATAGTTGTTATGATGTGTTTTTGCTAACAGTGATTGTGTCTTCTGCTTTCTTCATAAAAACTTTTATTTGTGAAGTTAACCATGCATGAAGTACTTACACAGTACATATGTAAGGTATTCCAGTAAAATACACATGGGACCCATGGAAGGCAATTTTAATGTGGAGTAGTCACCCATAGATGCAGTCAGATGTACCCTGGCATATATTTTTAAACAAGCAAACACAAAACATAATAACTGTAGGTGCCATGTATGTTTAAATGGAATGGCCCTAAATTCTAAATCTCATTTCTAATAGTTCACTGTGATGCATTCATTTCTCCCTTGTCTTGATCATATCACTTAATATTGCACATATTATTTTATCTCATATTGACTATATATTTCTTACATATTAAACACAAAATGCTTGCAAAATTATTTTACCCATTTCATAAATTTCATAATGAACACTCATGTTAGATACTCTGTTGCTTAATTGCATTTTTAAAATGTGTGCATTTGTTTTGTTTCTTTTACTGTTTGTAAAGCTAAACATATCTGTACTAAAGATACGCATAATGTTTTTAAAAGCCTTTTAGATAGCAATTGTATTGCTTGTATGATGTATCCATGAGCTAAATATGTCAGATAAACATGTGTGAAAAGCTAATGTGTTAATATGAAACTAGGCAGTCATACTTGAAAGTGGAATGAAAACACTATATCTACCTTTTACAAGCTTACTACGTCTACCTTGTAATTATATTTATTAAATTGTATCTTCTCTGTAAATAATAATAATGCTTTTTCTCCATTGGTGTGTGTTTTCAAAATTTTCATCAAGTCATAATTAGTTAATATATGTACACATACATGTGACAGAAGAGACCTGTCAGGTCAGGACAGAACACAAGATTTTCAGGAGTTTTGACCTCAAAAGAGGAAGGATTTTCATTGACCCAATTGTTAACATGCAAATAGACATAAATTACCACTATGGAACCCACTTACATTTTTCATATTAAAATATGCTCATCATCTCATCCAGGGGTCAAGCTAGACTTGAATTTTAGGGAGAAGTGACTTCTCCTTTTGAACAGAACAGGGAGATGTGAGAGCTCAACAGGGAGAAGTGGACGCGAAGCAAGAAATAATATATATATATATAATGTGTGTTCTCTTATTTGAATTATGCCCTCTATTTCCCAGTATTCATATTTTCATTTAACATTGGATTTAAGCAATACTTTATTTTCTAGTAGAAAATTTTCTTAGTTATTTTGGCCATATGACTCTAAAAGAGAATAACAGCAAATGCAGTGTAACAAAATTTGACTGAGTAACTAGATTACATTATTGTAATTGAAATTGGTAAAAATGCTTAATCAACTACCCTTAATCAATTTTTTTTATATTATATTTTTGTATTTATTTTTTTATATACTTTTTAAAAGTTCACAATAATGGCACTTTCAAACATTTTTAAACGCGTTTGACACAACCCCTGTACCATGTACATGAGGGCAAATACACACGTGTCCTCATTTCTTTGTTGTGGATAAAACATTACTGTAACTATTCATACATAACACACTAAAATGCATAAAATTACAGGCATGGCTCATTTATAGTTGGTATATGAACTAAACCCTTCTTTCCAACCGAATCAACACCGACGTGAGTGCATCTATTTTTAGAAGGAGGGGTATTCGTAATGTAATCACTCACTTTATATAGCTTCATTACAAAAGTCTATGATAGGATTGCAGATTTCTGATTTATTTATTTGTCTATGTACTTCTAATAATTTTAGGCATTGATTAAATATTATCTGCTTCACAGCTTTTTTCCGTATTTTCACAAATATGAGCCCAGTCAGAAAACAACTTTGACCTTAAAACGCTTCTCACGAATTCCACAGCATAGCATTTTCTCATACGTTTCTGACCTATATAATTGCATTTTAAAGTTAAATCTTAAATAATATAATACCTAGGCTTTGCTTTATATGAAGTGTATATTTGTCTGTATATATTTGCTCGATGATTTACGAAAACAGACAATCAAATAAACTGGTGCTTCCCAGACATAGTGGTGTCTGCCATTTTTTTCCCTGTTACTGGTACACTTCGAGTTTAAAACTAATTTTATGATGAAATAGAGTACAAGAGGCAGATAAAATATCCAGATCACCGATTTTAGTCTTAAAACACAAACTGCTATATACGTACTATTGTTAAAGTTTTGAAACACAAGTATGTATGTTTTTATCATCGAAGGATAACATGCGCAGATCGGGTAGTGATAGGGGCCTAGTTTCCAACTCGGGAAATGGTTAATGGTCAATCAGTTATCGAAACACATGCCTGTGAATGTGCAAGAGTTTATTTGTCAGCTAACTGATATCAAAACTAGGCCTAGCTATTGCTGGCTTAAAGAATAGTATTAGCTACAAAACAAGGCTAGAATAAACCTGCTTAAGGCGAGGGGGCATCTCAAAATGTATTTGTCAATGTACCGCTGAAAAAAAAATCACAGGGCGAAGTCGTTTTCGCTTTCCTAACAGAAGAAGGCGAAGTTTACATTTTTTAGGCGACTTAATCGCCCACTTCGCCTGGTAGCGTGACCCCTGGTAACTACTAAACTACATGGAGAATTGCCTTGAAACATTACACATGCATTCAGTCCATGGTCTACTTTGTTGTAGATAAAAATGGTTCTGTTTAGACATCCAATATGGCCATCACAATGGTCATATTTAAAATGACGTCGCTCTTCCTAATTGGATTGTACATGTGTATTCACCAAAAGAGTTCTTGTGATATCTAGTTGGTCGTAAATAAAAATAAATCAAATAAATCATGCAAACTGACTGTTAATAAGTCCATAGTGTTGTCTGTTTTGAAAATATTGTCTCCACTCCTTCTCAAATGGATGGCAATATTGGCTTGGGATTTTCTCCACAAGACTTTCCATGATACCTACTTGGTTCTGAATGAAAAGGGTGCCATTCATGCATGACTGCCATGATGGTTATCTAGAAAATCTTGCTGTCCCTACTTACTCTGAATAGATGATCACATGACAGATGCTTTTCACCAAAAGACTTTTTAATGATGTGACTTTGTCTTCTGTGAAAATGGTGCCTATCTGATCTACAATATGCCAACCATAGCAGTTAATTTGAAAATTTTGTTAGTGCTGCCAAATATTCAAGATTTTATTAACACTCTGCATTTAAAAGAAATAGTCTTATCTTGAATTCCAGGAAATAATTTTTTGCCAATAGAAAATCAATACCTTTGATGTACTTGTGTTCTAAGGTTAGACAGTGTTAAGCTCCCCCCCCCCCCGTCATTGGTATTTTCAGGGATGCAGCTTTATTGATGCAGAGTTAAGCCTGAATGAAAATGCCATCAGATATTTCTATAAAGCCACAAAAAAACTTGTTTCCTATTGTACTGGTTTTAAAAATTAGGGTAGGCGTTTTTTTGCATTTTATTTGTTTTACCTTGGGGGGAAAAAGTGCTAGAAATATGTTCACTTAATTTGAAAGAAATATTTTAGGTGTCTCCACCAATTTCCATCAACTTTGAAATCATTAAAAATGTACACAATGTAATATGGAGACATTGGATGTTCCCTCAAGTAACTTCCTAGAAATGGACCAGTGTATTACGTCATGGGACTATCATAGATTTTGACATTTCCTGTCTTACAGTTTTGATTTGAAATATGTGATGGCTCATTGACAAGGAATATTTATCAACATTAAAATGACACTTACTTTGTTGATAAATTTGGTTCAGCAAAATATGTTTCTGGTTGGTGACCATCCTTGTTTCTCATTGCTATAAGGGTCTTCATATTTAAAGGATTTCAAATTTGCTGTCATTGTTATGAACCTTAATTAATAGTCCAATTTTTTTGCCCATTTTAATATCAATCCTTATCAGGTACTGGTGGCTTTTTGGTAAGGGAGAGTGCAGTGTAGTGAAGGAATATACTGTTTTGAGTAAAATGAATACATGGATGAGTAACTAATTCATTCATCAAAGGGCTGAGAGCATGGGGAAAAAATTTCTGAACCCTGAGATGGTATACTTCATGCTTCCCACGGACAACAGTAGAAGGAGGGAGTACTATATTGAATTATTATCATAGCATTTATTCATAAATGAATATTTGAAAGGTGTTCATATAAGCCCTTTTAGTAATAGTCAGTCCTAGAACTTAACATTTTGGAGAGGGGAAATTCTTCAAAATTGGTGTGGTTTCTAAATGTATGGGGATTTATTAAAGTCAATACAGCTAGGGTTTGCAAATACTGTGTAATTTTTACACCTTTGGTAGAATTTTGGGTATGTTGTGTTTGACATGACACGAATCCTGCAATAGCATGTCCTAGAATAGACCATGATTAGGCCAGTTAAAATATGTGTAGTTCTAATTAACTGACCAACCCTGTTTTTTCCTGCAGACTGTTTGGAAGGGGGTGGGGGATTGGAAAGAAGTACAGAAAATTTGGAGGAAAAATTAAAAAGGGATGTAATTACAATTGATGTTAAATTAAGGTTATGAATTATGCTTATTTTCTACTTTATGCTTCATTTAAATCTATTCCCCCCCCTCATTAGCAAACTACCTTCACAACTTTATCCTATATATCCAAAACCACTAAAATTTCTTTTTTGCCTTTATATTGTAAGCAGTGTTTCTAACACTTTTAGTGTCAGTAGTTTGTGAGAGATTATTCACAATTTGACTAAATATTAAACAATCATATGAAATTAACTGTATGGTCAATTTCTTTCAGTGGTGCCAAGAGTTGATCAATGCAAGAAGACTTCGAGACCAACAACAACATCCTGAGTGCGTTTAATAGCTTTAAGAAAATCAAAGTAGAACCCATTTGCAACAACCAGTATGTAGTTGTCAACCAGTATTCTACCCCATCATTCTATGCAGTGGATGTATCACAACAAGTGAATGCCTACCCCCTCATACACAAGAATAGGAATGAGTCTATTGACTTTCATAGGGCACCCCCAAACTATAACATATCCTCATCAACAGTTAAACATACCGATTTGTATCGGCGGACGTGTGGAGTAAAACGTAAATGTGATGAAATAGATGCACCGATGCAGCTCACAGAAAATATAGCTATTTCTAGTGATGAGGATAATACAAATAATACCACCACCACCACCACATCGAAAAACACATCCTCCTCCAATAGCGAGGGGGATTACACATTGGTCCAACATGAAGTTTTATATTCCATGACAAATGCCTATGAGGTCCTGGAGTTCTTGGGTCGCGGAACCTTTGGGCAGGTGGTGAAGTGTTGGAAAAAAGGCACAAATGAAATCGTGGCGATAAAAATTTTGAAGAACCATCCATCTTATGCCAGGCAGGGTCAAATTGAAGTCAGTATACTGTCTCGTTTAAGTCAAGAAAATGCAGATGACTTCAATTTTGTACGCGCTTACGAGTGTTTCACCCACAAGAACCACACTTGTCTGGTTTTTGAGATGCTGGAACAGAACTTGTACGACTTTCTCAAGCAGAACAAGTTTCAGCCATTGCCGCTAAAGTACATCCGTCCCATTACACAACAAGTTCTTACAGCTCTGCTGAAGCTAAAAAACCTTGGACTGATTCATGCAGACCTTAAGCCTGAAAACATCATGCTTGTGGATCCAGTGCGGTTTCCCTACAGAGTCAAGGTCATTGATTTCGGCTCAGCAAGTCATGTGTCGAAAGCAGTATGTTCAACTTATCTCCAGTCAAGATACTACAGGTAAGTTTTGATTATATCTTCAGGGGTTTAAATTTTGCTTGCTCAGTTTGTGGGCAAACATTTTAAGCAGTGGGTTGCATTTTTGACCAATTAGTCTGTCAAACAGGTATTGTATTGATGCTAATTTGGTATTCATTCTCCACGAAATTTGGAATTTGTTCACAATGCAGCAGCAAGAAAAGGCCATCCTCTGCAACATAAATGGTAGGGTATATTCTAGAAATTCAAGTTTAGGGGGGATATTTCCACTATGACTACCCAAGAAACACCCACAACTGTCAGGGGTGGTGGTGGTGGGTTGGACAGGTGCAAGTGAGGACCCAAAATTCCCATCAGACTTCTTTGCAGCTCAGTGGAGGGGGTGGGGGTAGCAAAGTTTCTTGCTATGCCATTGTTGATGATGCAAGATTTTATTGTGGCAAATTAAAAATGCTCAATATCTCCCACAAAATTGTGTTTGAGAAATACTGTG
The DNA here is from genome assembly GCA_016617855.1 of Megalonaias nervosa. Lineage (NCBI taxonomy): Eukaryota > Metazoa > Mollusca > Bivalvia > Unionida > Unionidae > Megalonaias > Megalonaias nervosa. The sequence goes on along the minus strand of JAECUM010004446.1, from coordinate 75,356 downwards.
TTCCCAGATATTCTGACCTGGATACAACAATGAATACACTGGCACATTACAATTTTGCAGTAAGCATTTGGTTATGAATTGGTGACAGCATTGTATTTCTAAATGGGCTAACATAGCAACCATAGCATCTGTTGTTGCTTTAATTTCCTATTTTCTTGTGAATTAACCACTTCATTAGTTTGAATTGATTAGTCCTCTAGGTTTTATGTTTCATTAAGTGGAATTATTCCCATTCCCATTTTGCCATGACGTTGCCTGGAGGATACATTAGATAGAGTGGAGATATATGTGGTTTGCCCTAGACAGTACAGTGCATATTTAATCATAGGGTCCTTATTACTTAGACCAGCATGTACTTTTTTGTCATCAGTCCATTTTTTTTTTTGGTTACATTTTGGCATCTCATTGGGCATAAACAATATACTCGTAAAAATATTGTCAAAACCAGGCTATGAACAATGAATTCTCGAGATGTCATGGTCTAGTCATAAAATTTGCTTCATGATTTTGGCTGAAGGTTATTCATTGCTTATGCTCATATACACAATATCTAAACCTGTGTGCCTGGATTCTTTTATTGCTGGTACTTTTGTATGACTTTTTTCAGTGCTGGTGACGCTGTAGGTATACAACAAAAATTTGAACATAACTAAGAAATATGATGAATCAGCTGTATAGTGAACCAAATAAAGATGAAATCAGGCAGACAGATTAACTGAAAACTGATAGTCACCTGGACTTGGATACTGTGTGACACAGTTGCCGATTCTTTGATCATGTTGTACTTCTTGAATTTTTGTGTGACTCGTTATGAACCATTACGAGGACAATTTATCCTCTGACATGCTTTGTCATTTTACCGTGTATTTTGGTAGTGGCTGGGAAGTGGGAGAGTGGAAGGTTGGTTCTCAGTATTGCCAACAGAAGCAATGACTGATCTGTTTCTCCGGTTCTGTACTGACACTTCTACAATGCTAACTGCATATTCAGTTAGATTCCAATACATACAGATTCACAATAGTATATTACACACATAAAACAAGTTTGTATGCATCCATATTTGTAGAGGCGGAAGTATATAAATACCCTTCAATCTGCAGTTTTTTAATGGATTGTCATGAATTTATAAATATTATAGTCACTAGATGAAATAATTAATTTCTTGATAACTATTTGTAGACAAGAACATTTTGACAACTCCATTTTAGCTGATGCTTGTTTGTGTCTTGAGTGATTCTGGTTACTGGGCTGGAACTGTATGGTAGTAAGTGATCAATTTATATTCAAGACAAATAACATAACTTGTTGTAACTATTTTTAATAATAAAATTAATATGGCAGAGATGGTGTCTTGAAGGAAATTTGTAGTTCTACTTGCATATGTTTGACAATAAAGGCCAAAAAATGTTTTCTGTAGCACTTGGGGTAGGGATAGGTTGTTGTTTTTCTTTTCTTCAAAAACATAAAATGATTAGTATATAGTATATTTAATGTACTAAACACTTCAAGTACTGTACTAAACCGCTCCGGTGGCCTAGTGGTTAGAGCATCCGCCTTGGATGCAGGAGGTTGTGGGTTCGATCACCGGCCGAGTCATACCAAAGATGTACAAAAATGGTGCTAACAGCTGCCTCGCTTTGCATTCAACATTAAGAGGTTAGTGTTAGGACTGGTCGGCCTGGTGTCAGGATAATGTGACTGGGTGGGACATCATGCTACATGTCTGCGGCACGATGCCACAGTGCTAGACATCACTATAAACTGCCACACTGCAGACATCATAGTGATATGACTGAAAAATTTAGTTAAAGCTATGTTAAAAAATCCAGATCACACACACACACACATCAGCTCAGATGCGCAAATCAGTTTCAGAACATGTTAAATTTAATTTTTTTTAAACCCTGAGGGAAAAGTGCTAGGGTTGGCAAAGAAAAGCTGGGATGGTCGGCCAGCTGGAAACATATTTTTTTTGTTGGCATGACTGGAGTTGGATAATACTGTATTTTATGTAATTTTTCGTATATGAAAAAATAATTATTAATTTCAGTGTACGAAAAATTATATGTAAAATAAATAATTATCATTTGGTGGTGCTGACCGTGTGTGAAAAATAAAGGATCATACCAAAACAAGTTCTACAGTAAACACACTACTCGACAACCTAACGGTACAAACGTACAAAGTAAACGTATATTTTCTGTCTCATAAATCAAAAGTACTGTCGTTACTAGTGAACGAGAGAGAGAGAGAGAGAGAAAGAATTATGTCTCGGTGTGCAAGCTCGTCTGCATTTAGAACATATGTAGCTGTTATGTTGCGTAATATTGGCAAAATGATCAAGATGGTTTGAACATGTATAAGTTATGGGTATTATTTATTGGTAAATTGTACTCAACGATACGACCCCACATCGTCAAGAAATTAAGTGCAAGTTGTATTTTTACCGCAACAATAATCTCATTATCAAATTGCAATAAAAAATAAAGAACTTGAAATCAACGTTTTAAGTTAATGTGCATGAGTGTGCGTGTGTGTGTGTGTGTGCACGCGCGCCAGAGAGATCAATCAAACAAAAAAATTTCAGTGTACAAGACCGTATTTATTCAGTGTAGTTTTTATTTGTAGCTTTTGCAAAGAGAAAAAAAGATTATTTTCAGTTACCTGACGAGTGGGATAATCCTCATGTATTTCGACCCTACTATATTCCATTAGGAATAAACACCGCTAAATCAACAGTTCATTCTTGTTTTAATTACGATGTACATTGTCACAACAACCACATGGCTATACAGTGTTATTTACACGGTAATTAAACATGCTTAGCGCTTTGGGTATTCTAGTTGAAACCAGATTGAGGGCAAGAATCGACTGAAAAGGTCAAATCAGCGAGGCTGCTAGTAGGGAAATGAGGCTTGCTTTAGGGAAATGAAAGTATGTCAATGTGCTATTGAAGCCGTTGTCCATATAGCAGATGTTATAAGGACAAGCGATCATATGCATTACATGTTATTCGAACTCGCCAATAAAGATAATAGTGGGGTATATCATTGAATAGATTTGCAATAAAATGTTAATTATATCCAAGTCAAAACAGAACAAGCACTTAAAAGATGTATATATACAAATCGATTTAACGGAGTCCGTGACTTTCAAATTTACGATGGAAAATGACAAGGTTTTTACATTTTATGTTTGTATGACTAATGAAACAATAAGACTAGTTGACCAATGGTCTGTGGTCTTCATTTTAGCATGTACTGAGATGTAATTTTTGTTGGATAAGAGAACACCAAAGAGCTTCTGAACTCGTTTTAAAATGCAGGTGGTGTTTTGTTACGGTGACGGACTTAATAAGGAGAACTAATTAACGATAATATTTAAAGGTATGGTCTGTAAAGTCCTTTGTTCATTTGTTAATAAACACCAGTAGATATTGTAATGACAATAAGAGTTTATGCACATGGGTGCCCGCAGGATCTTTTGCAAAAGTGGAGGGGGGGGGGCAGTCAGTCACGGCCGGGAGAGTTAGTATAGTAAGCAGTCGGAAACTAAAGCTAATATTTACTAAGCGTTTTGAACAGAATCTTGTGACATATTTTCAGCTTCATTTGCATGATTAAACTTGTCGGAATATATATTGCAGTAAGATTTCCATGGGGGATCACGTGACCCCCCCTTGACCTATGCTGCGGGTGCCCATGCTTATGCATCAATCATTATATTTTCTCACCAACAATTAATCATTAATTTTTGTAAAAACAAAATGGGAATACGGTATTTTCGATCAGTTTTGCAAACGTAAATCTTCTTAGTGGAAATTTTATGTCTGATAAATTAATGAATTTTTCAAATAATACAAAGTGATATGTACAAAAAATTATGATGCATTTAAATAATTATTATTTTGATAACTGGATTGTGTACGAAAAATTAAAGGGTACGAAAAAAATGCATAAAATACGGTAATACAACTCTGGGTATATTTATGCGGGAAAATTTCTCACCATTGCTACATTTTAGTGGTGGGAACTGGTATAGTTCAGAATAACAGGTTCGTAGTCCAAGGGTTATGGGTCCTGGGTTGGTTGCTTGGGTGTGAACTTGGGAAAGGCACTTGACTCCCATTTCCTTGGCATGATACAGTCAGTATAATGTGTGAAAAGTGCAGTTAAAACCAGTGTGCGTGTTGTGGTTTACATTAATACATGACCTCTGCACATCTGGGTTCTTTGGCCTGACATGTATTGTTGTTAACTAAATTTGTATGGTATGTTGGGCCCTGGAGCAAGCAATCTGTCATTTGAACCTTGAATTAATGAAGTTTTACAAATGCATGTTTAAAATACAAGCTACAGAGAACACCAAAATGGCTGATAGCGACAATTAAATTAATTTTTAAACTTATGAACTATAACAGATTAATGGAGCTGGGAAAGTGTTAAGATAACGGGAAGTGATTTTTGGACTGAAAAATTGATGTTGAACCTGAATACTGGTGTATGTTTTCTTGCAAAAAATGTTTTTTAATATTAAAATTTAAAAAAAAAAATTTCCTTGCAGTTTTCTGTTTGAAATGGGTACTCAATTCCATTCTGGATAGAAATGTATCACATATATATAGGAATAGAGTTCGAAAATATGATTGGTTCGTTCGAAATCAAGGCTACCGTGCCATCTTTAACTGCCATATTGGATTGCGCAGTCAGTTGCCACCATCACTATCTCATCTTCGTAATATTCAGTTTCTAATCATGTTGAAAAGGAAAGCATGATATTCAGAATTTTCTGCAGGAAAGACAAGAAAACGGAACTACAAGGACAATTGTACCATCTTGTTTAGATTTGTGAAACCATCTAGTAAAGGAGAAAACTTTGCATTTTGCAAATTGTGCAGTGTGATTTCACAATTGGGCATGGAGGTGCCCATTACATAGAAGAGCATGAAAAAGCTGCTATCAGCTTGCTGCTTCATCCTCAAAAACTCAGCATGAACTTGCGACATATATTAATACCAGAGAGATCCTTCATGTAATTTGATTGAAATTCGGTTTATTAAATTTCATTTAGAAATGAACATTCCTCGTTCAATTACTGGTGTTGCTGTTGATTTATTTCGCACACTTTTTCCAGAGAATAAAATCGCAAAGGATTACTTGTGTGCTGGAACGAACACAGATCAGTAAGAAAATCACACAGAATTCAGATCATCAGTGAAAGATGATACATTGGAATCGATTACGATTAAAAAAAACAAAAAACAAGGTGTGGAAAAGGCTCCTACAAACACCCTGCGTCTGAGCAGGGTGCCCATTCAGAAGGTGCAAGAGTGCAACACATGCATCTTTGACATTAAATAATTAAGGTACTGTCCTACTTTACTGATGGTTGTAGATCTTGTAAATAATTACATATGCATTAAAATTTTAAAAATAAGTACTTGTTTCTGAAAATCAGTATTTTTGTCATAAGCAGTCAGTAATTTTGTACTCATGAGTTGGCAGTTATGATTTAAAAGTAGCATGCAAAATTAATTTCTTTTCTAATCAATTAAGCACAGTGGGATCATGTGTTTCAAAATTCTATGGGTCTATAATGTATTAAAATAAGTAAATAAGAATCTTAATTGAAATGATAGCGTGAAGATATTTATTTATTCAGAATATTACTGTTTCAAAAAAGACTATGGTATTGATAAAACTAACATTGCATTGTGGAGCAAACAAGAAATTTTCTCATAATAGTCAGCAAAGGACAGACTAAGAAAGTGAAACTTTGGCAGTGCTTATGTTAGTGAAATATCTAGAAGATAATACTTGTTCATAACAACCATAAAGAACATTTTCCAACTTGTTTAGAGTGGCTAAGCTTGGTGTGTATTTGCATCTTCAGACAAAAGACTGAAAAATGGGAGGAGGGGGAATCGATGTACAGAACAATATTTACACACAAATAAGGTGAAAAAAACATTTCTGGTCCCTGTTTGTCATTGCTGACTTGAGTAATCCCCCCCACCCCTGGTTAAAAAAAAAAATCACCAAAAATCCCATTAAATACATCTATATATATAATGTTTAAAAGAAATTGGCATGCTTATCTACCTTTAAAACCAGTGCAATAGAAAAGGCATTTTTTTTTTCCGGCCTAAGGCACAGATGATGCTCAGAAACAGTCAACAGATTAAAGCTTGTATATAGCAGTGACATCTTGGATTAAGCTCAGATGTAGTCAACAGATTAATGCTTATGTAACTGGAGGTTTACAGCTTTAACTTGTTAACCTCTGGTGCCTCATTTATGTATCAGGAGATTGTAGCCAACTTCCAAGTTCTGTAGCGTCAAGGTCATTTAACTCATTAACCCCTGCTGCTTCTATAACTCGTACTTTCCCTTCCTCATCTCCCAAGTGCCACGATAACATAGCGCACTTTACCTAGCTTGTTTCCCAAGTGCCGAGTCTGAGTAGCAGTATTAGTCTAGGCCTGTATCCCGCACGACGAGTTAAATCGGCACAAACCATTGATTGATTTCAAGCCATTTCCTAATTATGCAAGTATTTTAACCAATGAAAGTTTAACTTACATAGATAGAGTGAACATTGCCGAACAAAAGGAAAGAAATTGTTTTTGTTAGCGGCAAAAATAGTGGAAATTAGATTAGAAAATGATGAAAATTACAAGAATCAGCCGCTGGGAGTAGACTTTTACTTGACAGACTCTGACGAGTATTCACACGAGGTTAAGATTGCAAGAAAGATGTCAAGAGGAGTTTCTGTTTACATAAAATGGAATGAATTTCATGTGTTGATAGTGTTAATCTTTCAGTGTGAATTCATAATGGATTTTTATGGATTATTCATGGCAAGAGAAACAAATTGGTAAGAAAATCATTTATTTTATCTTTATGCATCAGTTTTATTTCAGCATGTAGCATGAAATTTATACTATTATGTATGTAATTTTATTGAGAACTGCTGTGCCAGATTTTAGCTTAAATGAAGGAACATAAATAAGAAAATAACATTTATTGCAAGTAGCACCCTCGGTAAAAATATGCAGGCCAAGTACTCTCAGCAAGTCTCAGGGATACAGGCATTGGTAGGGCTGACACTGCTCTAGGTGATCTCTCTGCGTGTATGCTGTAGGGGAATGCCTAGCTATTTGGCTCGGGGGTTAATGAGTTAAGATACATTAAAGTGGGTGGTATTATAGAAAGGTAGATAAATGTAACTCTGCAATGATACCAAATAATCTGGCTTTCTAGTTGCACTACAAAATACAGAGGAAAAAACATAATTTTTTGAATCCGATTTTGTGTCCAAATTTTAGACTTTGTTGGCCTCAGATCTAAGGCAGACCGGTCTGAACTGCACACAGACGGGTGAACCTTTGCAGAAAGTAGGATAAGATGGGCATTTGGAATAAAAAGTGGTCTGGATATGAAAATGTTGGGTCCGTTAAGCAAAAAAAAAAAAAAAAAAATCCCAACTTTTACCTTTCTGTTCATGCACAAGTGAAGTAGCCAAAGCAAAATGACGTTTCTAACATAACTAGGCATCAGGTTAACCAGAAATCTCTTGGAAGTCAATGTATTAGGATGTATTTAGAAATAGCCCCCAAAATGTGTTTCCTACTTGCATTTCAGGCGAAAATGACAAAAATCTCGAGTTAATGAGCTAATAGGTTTTGATTTCATTAGAGCTCTAACAGAGGAGAGCCGAAAGAAATACTCCCCCTTATTTTTTTGTAACAAGGGGTTCTTCCCCCCTCTTAGTTTAGTATGCAATATATTTTCAGCAACAGGCCCAATTGTCCAGGTAACCTGTAATCATTGTGCTCGGCTTCACCAGTGTCACAGATGGCAAATATTTTTCCTTACTGGCAACGAAATATACCATCTGGTGATGTTTTTTTTTTTTGTGACAATATTTTTGGATGTTAAAAGTGCAAATACAATTTTGGGTTTGGGGTAGAGAAATTCAAAGGCATATGAAAGGAAGCTTGGATATAAAATGTATGGCATCAATTGTTACATAAACAAATCCATTGTGCATATTGACAAACCATGTTAACAGTTCATTGTTATATCATAATCTGCTTACGTGGACATTTGGCCTCAGTACTGCATGCTGTGATGCACTGAAATAGTCATGTTACTGGACAAGTTACAATTGACCAATCTCTGAAGGCTGGAAAGGGAAAGGCTACAATTGACCAGATGATGGCCAATTCTTTTTATTTATTTTTTTGACAAATATAGTAGAACAAAATAGTTTTGCTGTAACTTCAAGGAAAACCGATTACCTTTGAAGTACCAATCGGTCTGTATAAATATTAAGCAAATGCAGTCTCAATCAGAACTGTATACTGACATTGGTAAATATAAGTTAGAAATGGTGAAAATAGAAAGAAAATAAACACCACTTCATTATATACATGTAGCATGTATCAGTGGTAACAGATGAGATTGGAGCTGATGTAAAACTATCCTTTGGGCAGTTTAAATAGTTGCAATTAAAAGCAAAGAGGTCAGGTATAAACCACCAGATCACATATTACTTAATTGGCCATCAGCAGCTAGGGAGATGTGTTTGGAGACTGCAGTGGGTGAGCACATTGTGCTAATAAGCAAAGTAAAGATCATGAAGTGGAACAACCCATTGTAGGTAAATCAGAGATGCATGTGGGAGAAGAAATACTATTACTATCATTGCTTTCATGTAACAGTGACAACATTTCTTTGAAGTTAGATTTTATTTAATTTGTTGGAATAGTGTTCAAGGGTGATTAATTTCTTTAAGGCGATTTATGAAGCAAAGTCCAGTAAAAATAAATTTCAGAACCCCTGGTTGACGGAGTTTTACTTTTTGAAGGATGCCAGCAGATGAATGAAATTGACATATGCATAATACATGGCTGACCTTAAACTGCAAACTATGATCAGAGGTTATTAGGAAAAATAATTACTCCTTGCATGGTGACCTTTTTAGAAATTTGATGACAAAATAGTTTGGTTGGTGACTTTTTTGGGATGACAACTTTTTCTTAAAGCCAGTGCCATCCCAGAACTGTACATTACTCAGCTAGTGTCACTACATTTTTATGCCTCCAGATTGTTGCCAAAAGTTGTAGAGAACTGTTAAATCGCCTGATGATGCACCAGTCCCTGATATATATCACCATTACAATGCACTAGCTTCCTGTAGAAGCACAGATCCAAGCTTTGCCAAATGCTGTGTAAAGACCGGATATAGCAGCAAGTAATTTTTGGCTGAATTCCATTTTCAGACATTTGGGGAGGGCTGACGATGTGAAAGCTGTCATGCAGTTGAAAGTGCATTTTTCTGATGCATGGACAGCATACCAAAAAAAGAAATAGCAATTAATTCTTGAATTCTCACACTGAGATAGTATGTTGAGGTGTGTGGAGAGTAATTTGAGGGCATGCTCTGATTTACTAAAAAAAAGTTGCTCCTACAGTGCACTCATATTCAAAATTTGTAAATATATCTTATATTAGCCAACCTTATTGAGCAGTGTTTATATGAAGTTCTTTGTAGGGTCAGCTTTTCAGGGTCTATTCTTGGATGTGCATTAGAGTTGCTCTAGGTTGCCAAAAAATTCACAAAAACATTTTAAAAAAGGAAAAATTGTATGTATGATATTGGCAAGCACCTCCCTTGTTTACTTGTGATTTTACTTTCATTATAAAATCTTTATTTTACATGGTGCAGTCTCTCCTTTAAAATGTTAGTGGGAGAATAGAACCTGACTTGTTTGATCAGTATGCATCTTCAGAGAAGCAAGGTATAGTTTGAGGGGATAGAAGTAGCAAGTTGATAATGTTATCAGATTATACATCATTTGACTACACAGAACAGGTGATGATTGTTTATTGTTGTGGATGTGAATCGCAAATCAAGGTAATGGTGGGTTGTTATATGGTGAGGGTGTGTAGTGACCTTTCCTATATGGTATGACATTAAAGACTAAACAGTTACAGTAAAAGCTTGTGATGGACTTGAAGTTGATGACACGTACTCAGTTTCCATGTAAAACTGAAGATAGAAACAGGCAAACATTTCAGATATATTGGCTTAATTTTTTCAGTTATACTGTACTTTATTTTATATCCTTTCAAACATTTGAAGAGTAGAACTGCAAGGAAAGGGTTTTAATGTAATTTGTTTCCTCATTTAAACTGATTCTTAAAAAAAAAAAAAAAAATCACATAAGATGTTTAATGCATTGTGGTATTAAGTAATATAAAACAATGGGTTGTTTGGTGGAGAAAATGCATCTAGAACTTAAGATTCTGTTAGACTGATATACACGTCTTTACTAATAAAATTTTCCTCAGTATTAGATAAAACATAGAGTCTGTTTGGTATTTGTAAATGTGGTGTTTTAAGTCATAAAACTCTCTTAACATCAGTGTCCAAGAAGTTGATTTTTTCTTTTCATTCACCACTACAGTTGTCGTCTCATCCTTGGGTGCCCTGAGTGGCCGAGTGGTCTAAAGCGCTCACCGTTATGGATCACTGCCATCTCACCTCTGTCTGCGTGGGTTCAAGTCTCGGTCTCGGCCAATGTGGTCATGTGAGAAAGCTTGCCGGTAGCTTCTCGTGGGTCGGTTGTTCTTTCCGGGTACTCCCGGGTTCTTTCTCCACCATTAATACTGCCCGCCATGTATAGCCTATCTTGTGCTGAAAAATGGCGTTAAACCCTATAACAACAACAACAACAATCTCATCCTTGCAGACTTTGATCCAGAGCACAGGGGCTTGTATTATGGCATAAATATTGCCTTTACATTATGTACATACCATATATTATATCACAAGGGAGGGCACTTCTCACAATTCTAATGCGACTAATGTAAGATTAGATATGTATTTCTGACAAGCTACACCTTGCTTAGAGTATAACTTTAGCACTGATGTGCCTGTTTAATATGCAAGTTCAGTGCACTGAATTGAATACTAGCCTCAAAATGTGTTGACTGAAAATAATGTACTGTACCTGCTGACTGTTTACCTTGAACCTTATTTGTGCTTCAGAGACTCCTAAATTTTTAATTTGACCCCCTAGTTATGACACAAAGGATTGTTTTTTTTACTCAATCTGAACCCCATTTCTGACACCAAAGTTATTTTTTACTCACTCGTGCACCGCTGTTGGCATGTCAAGTCCCTGTTTAAATATCTCTGCATAAAAAAGAGACATTCCAGATTTGTTTCCCACATATGATATAAGCAGAGATTCTGCCAGGATTTTATCTAAAGGGAGGAGCTTCCCCTCTTGTAACCAAAATGAGTGGAGTAGGAAAAGGAAGAGGAGGAAACCGCCATAGTTCAACAGTTACTGAATGCTTCTGTATCACTTTCTTCCTGCTTCACACTGTTAGAGGTATATTGAAATCCAAACCTTTAAAGAATGTCACATCTGGTTGTATAAGCATTAATCTGTTTCTGATTGTATTCTGTTTTCCTTAATCTGCATATGGATCTTGTTTTGTGCTTCTGTCTGAAGGGGCATATACATTTCTTTATTCTTATTTATTCATTTTATCTTAAACCTGACTGAAGGTGACAATGAGTATCCTGGTACTCGGGTTCCACCCGTTAATAATCACCTGGGTAATAAAATGGGCTATAATTGGGTATCCGTTTAGTTATGTTTAAAAATTTTTTTTTTTTAAATTTTTTTTTTTTTAAAGTACATGTTTTTGAGTTAGATCAAAGATTATATCTGGCAATGTCAGGAGCAAGCAAGACACATAATAACAAGTACAGTTTGAGGCTCGTGTCATGTGACATTGATCCAATGCAGACCTTGGTCTACTGATCTGTGCAACCATTTGGCTATGTACTTGAACAGTTTCCTTCTGTTTTATTTATAGTATAAGTAACTGTTTATGCTTCAAAGAAAACAAGATGGGTTTCTTGAATTTGAAACTTTTTGTCACAGATTAATTATAGTTTGATACACACTTACGTAGCGGACCAGTCTATAGTGGAAAAACAAGGCGCCAAATATTATCAGGTGAAACGGGTTTTTTTGATGTGACTTGTGGTGGATGTTTATGGCTGAAAAATGTTAGAGAAGAGGGATTTTGTTAAATTGAAGAACATGTTGCATCAAGAAAAGGGCAAATCAATGGCGTTTTACAAATTTTGAAAGAGGAATTCTGCAGTAATATACAGCATTCAGAATTTGTGGACTTCACTTTACGACCTTTGAGCGAAAGTTAAACGTGATATAGAGTAATTAAAGTGAACGTTGTGTATAAATATATCATTTTGTTTTTTGTCTGTATTCTCATACCATTCAACATGGATTTAGCTGATTTATAACAAGAATTTTAAAGAACAGAAATAAGTAGAAGAAATGAATGTACATTTTTCATACGTTTTTTTTTTTGTTGTAATTATGGCATGTAATATATAAATCACTCTTTATGCTCAGATTGCACTTTTTGCCACTTATATTTGTAATAATTACACTTATACCTCTCGGGAGTGGGAGTGGCATGTATGAACTTGCAACAAAGCAGTTCAGGTTCGCATTTAACCCTTTACCTCATGCAAGCGCCTTTTGACGCCTCTACAACATTCTTATGGAAGCGCCTTTCGATGTCTGCTGTAAACATCAGCCATTTTGAGCGGGGTTTTTGTAGCGCCACCTTCGGGGAAAACCCCCTATTAGATACTACATTCGTTGGTGTGAATGAGCATTACATCAGATCACTTGGTCGCTGTTTATGCTCTGGTCGAAATATGCTATTTAAAGTAACTGGGTTGTATTCTCCACTCTCCAAAAATGGAGGTCGTGGATTTCGTTCAGTACTTAAGTTTTCACGATTAGAATCACAACTATGAAAGCTTCAATAACTTAGGTAAAGGCTCAGATACTGATATAGGAAGCCATTAGTTTTTATAAATTGTCAAATTCAGCTGATTTAGTGATGTAGATGCAGACAAAGAACTTGTAAATTTCGAGTATGAGAAATGGCAGGTACAGTTGGTCGCATGGCTTCACTGACTTGACGGTGAACGAGTTCTCTCAAGATTTTAAAGCACATAAAAATTTCTTCTGTGAAAAATAATTAGACAGTTATAACGATCGGATTTTTCTCTTAAATCTTTCCATACATAATATATGTGTACCAAAAATGTAAAATGGTTAAAATTGCTGTTAAACGTAACATACACTTCACTGCTTAACAGGCCTATGTGTATGGAGTAGAATAGGTAACAGGTGTTATATTTATAGCGCACTGCACTGGGTAACTTTGCTACATGCGTATCGAAGGGCTAAAATGCCATGCACTCGTGAGGTAAAGGGTTAATATAATTTCCCTAGGAAACGCACGATCTTTTTTGGTTGGAACATGTGGGACCATTACATGTCAGTGATTCGCTTTACGCACATTTGTGCGTCAGCGATGCATGCTGCAGAAAATTGACACACGTTTTTTTGCACAAAGGATTTGTATAATGCAATCAAGATTTTTTTAATATCCAATGCTTTGGAGGGATGGCATCATGTATACTTCGAGCATAGGCATAGTCTGGTTCCCTGCTTCATATGCTACCTGCATTGCACTCCCTTATTCGTATAGCGGAGTGCAATGCAGGGAGCTTGCAAAACAAGGAACTAGACTAGCATAGGCATTGTTATGATGGAGTAGCTTCCCCTAATCTCACGAGCTCTCATGCAATTTCCATTGAGCTCAGCAAGATGTCGTCCAGATGTTTAACCTCAATGCTTGTTGCAGTAGAAAGTGATCTCCAGATTAAAACGGCGTGCATTAAGAATCATTAGTGAAGAAAGAAGCAGAACAGAAAAGAGTAACTGTGGATCTAACTTTAATGAAAAATGGAGAAAATTATTCCCTTGACTGGAATACGGCACATCCATTGGGATTACTGGTGTGACTTGTGATCATGTGATTGTGAAGACTGCAAAAGTGAATAATCCTTTCGTGACAGGGTTTAAGAATTTTAAAAATACTGCCCTTGTTCGCCACAAGATACCTGGAGAACACACTATCACCCAAGACATTCTTTCACAACAAAGAAATCAGTAAACTTGTAGAGACAAATGCGTTATTTGGATTACCAAGTCAGGGGTCATTGCCGATTTTGTTGGTTTTTAACTTTGCTGCAATAAAATAAAGATCTAAAAGTTAAAGTGTAACTTATTAAAAAGAAGATGAATCATTAGCCATTGATTTTTGGATAAATGTGTTCTAGGATTAAGTACAATGAAACCGGTGATAGTACACATTTTATGACCGAAAGTAAATTAACTACCATTTGGTTTAAAAGATTTATTTGGCATTTTGTATTGGCTAATACATAATGTGTTGGTCTATAATATTGCTGCAAAAAGATCATGAGACTGTTAAAAGTATGACTTTAAACTAAAAGAAAGATGAACATATAAAATTATTCTTGGTTAATTGTGCATGTTGGTTTATTTGTATTTTTAGAGAGAGGGAGAGTATGTTGTGCAAGTTGCAATATCCTATTTCAAGCTGAAAAAGTACGGGTCAGATGGAAATTTGTCAGTACATTTTTTATTTGACCCCCAGTTCTGACACCAAGGTTTTTTTTTTAACCTTCAATTTTACACCCCTGGGGGATATACTGCATGTGGACGACCTTACAGTAGATTCAGGGACAATATTTATTTTAGACCAAATGCAAGGGAGATTGATTTCCTTTTACAGTTTATTCCCAAAGGAATATTCCAGTTGTGCAGAATAGTGGTTAGAAAAGTAGTCTACTATACATTATAAACACAACAGCTATCTTCAGGTATATTTTTTTATTATGAATATGTGAATATAAACATTGATTCCTGAGGATTATATGTACGTGTTGGTGGAAATAAGTGGCACAAAACTTTGATAAGTGTTTACAATTTTAGTTTTCATTAAATTACATAGTTTGCATGGAACAAGATTGATATAGAAAATGTAGACAGCATGTGCACTAACTCAAGAAGCTCTCACTCAGGCAGCCATTATGATGCTCTGGGGTTCAGCCTACAGGCTGCTTATCAGGCTTAGAAAGTAGGGCAGTAAGTACTTGAGAAGGTAAAGAGTTGACGCTGATTGAGCTGAATTTTAACTTTTCTCAATGTCCCCCATAATTTTTAGTAGGGGAACACATTGTCCTCCTACTTTAAAGACCTAGATACATCACTGCTTGGGAATATTGGCAGTTTTAAAAAAAATTTTTTTTCTTGCAATTGATTGATTATATATACACAACCATGCATATATAAAAGTCATAATTTCCTTCAGTCTCGGTGATGTTTATATCTACAGTATTTATGGTATGTTTTCGGACACCATTTTTTCTTTGGCAAATATAATATTTAAATGCCTTGTAATTTTTCGGACGTTGCTTCGCTATAATTTTTTCTACAGTTTATGTTTTCAGACACAGTCTAAGAAGATCTGCGTCGTTTTAAAGTAAAATTCACAGTGTTTGCCTTTAATGTAACTGATACAAAGTTCGCTTCATTTGGTCGCCAATTATTTAATGTGATCATGAACTTCCAAGGATTGGTTGTCAGTGTAGACATCGTTACACACGAAACCACATCAAGCAGGCGTGACAGTTATGGCTTTGATTTGAAACCATGACCCCTGCTTTATATCATTAAACAATACATCAGAGAGTCGGTATAGATTAGTAAATTCATTGGCATCGTGCAACAAATACAACCCCTTATTCCTGAGGCATTATGTACCATGGTTAAAATGTATTGTTCTACAGGTAATAAACCTCTTTGTAGACGATAAATATTGATTGTGGGTGCTTCATGTTTGGTACATTGTGCGCTCTTTTAACGAAATCTAGATGGCTGCCTTTTATTTCCGAACACACCTGTCAAAGAAATCCCACAAATTATAGTATGAACAATTATCACCTAGACACCCTGAAATCTCCAACATGCATCAAAACAATCTTTGAGCAGTCGATTGTTTCGAGTCGACAGGCTCTACTCATTTTGAGGCTACCCTCGGCTAGGTGGGGAAAAAAGAACAGAGAACCACAACAAATAGATCACCTTTATTTAAAAAAATACCAACATGTTAACGACTCCTATATTGCAACTTGCTTGTTATTTTTACCCTTCCCTGGCTTGCGTACAACACTCACCCCATATGGAGCCTCTCACCCTTGGTGCTCTAAGATTAGCCATCATACATGTACCGGTATTTCTACTCTCGATACTAAAATGTTTCTGTCATAAATATCTTCAGAATTATAATTCCAATTTTTTTAAATTTAGTTTGTATTAATATGTTAATTATACAGAAAGCTTGCTTGTGTTTGTTAGGTAGATTTTATTGATCACTGATTAGTAGAGGGTTAAGCTGTGGATTGCAAAATTACTAATATGGTGGTTCTTTTGGAAAATACGCACACAATCATGGCTCTAATACATGTATGGCTGCGTTTTCTGGTGGATGGATATATATCAAATAGACAAAATAGGCAAGTAATGCCTGTTTTTCATTCGTTATCCTTTCCATTGTGTTAGACAAAAATACTTGTTTTACTTCATGGCAGCACGTCATTATGGACCGAGGGGGGCACAAATTTATCTTCCCATTTGTTTTCGGACACCTAATTAAAGAATTTAATATGTATTTGGACAACAAAAAAAGTAATTATTTTTTGCCGTCCGAAAACATGCAGCAAATACGATACATGACTTTTGCAAGATTGGCAAGAAAATTGGATAAAACACCAGTGAAATGCTAAACTTTGTCCTTCTCTTTATGCTATGCTAGCGATTAAGTTTGAACACATAACTACTTGGCCAAATTTCAAACCTATCGATAGTGGCTTAAGGCAAGGAGAAACTGTTCTTCGATTAGGAAGCAACCTGCCATTGACCACATACAGCAGGTGACCTTTACACACTACATTTATATAAGAAATTTGCCTGAGGTAATATTAGAATGGCTGTTGTGACCATTATTTAATAGTGACCATTAGGACAGGATTGATTGTAATCTAATTATTTGTGGAATATGGGTTGCCTGGAAAGGCCATCAAGATGGCCAATCCAAGGTATGTATTGTCATTACATGGGTCACAAAGGTCTAATGCAGGTAACATGCAAGCAGATACATCCCGCTGGTGGCAAGAAGTGCTTGTTAACAAGTGTATTGGTCAATGCAGGGGCAAGGCACATTCATGCATTGAATATACTGTTAGTGATAGGGAAATAGTTAAGATTATGTGTGCCATTTCGTTCTTGGCAGTATGGGATTAGAAATGTTTTTATATAGAATTCAAATCTTCAAACTATTTTTCATATCTGAATTTGTAATAAAAATATAAATATGACTCGTGACTTTAATAACCATATCTGATTGAAAAATAATGATGGCTAGCCACAGGGACTGGTGTTTTTTTCTTGCCAAGTAGGGGTAGCAGTCTGATAGTGTCTAGGAGTTGGATAATAATGCACAAAAGAAGAGTGGTAAAAGCCTCAAGTCTTAAGAGATTTTTGTACCTATTTTTGGGAAAAGGACACAGGCTTGAAATTGGAAATAATCAATTTTGTATAAATTGGGAAATGTCAGTATTTTGCTTAACCCTTTTCTTAATGGTGTCTTTTACTGTGTATATTGACAACCTACACATGGTATAATATAAATTGAACACCCATTATCTAAATGACAGTGTGAACAAGCCTGGAAGTAACTTTTAGCATTGTATTACATGTGAAGTTAAACATAGATTTGAACCATTTTGCCTTTTTTGTACATGTTATCTATAGATGGTTAAACAGTAAATTATAGCTATGTAATTACTTTTCATGGAAGAATTGTTTGTTTTAAAATCTTGAGAGGGCTCGTTAACCATCAAGCCAGTGCTGACCTTTTTCAACCTCTAAATCGACTAATTTGTTTTTGTGTCCCAGACTTGCCAACCCTTACGATCTTGAAGCAGGTCTTGCAGAAATAACCTGTAAAATTTGGACTTTAACCCTTTACCTCATAGAGTGCATGGCTTTTTAGCCCTTCGATACGCATGTAGCAAAGTTACCCAGTGCAGTGCACTATAAATAGAACACGTATTACCTGTTCTACTCCATATGCATAAGCCTGTTAAGCAGTGAAGTGTATGTTACGTTTAACAGCAATTTTAACCATTTTACGTTCTCGGTACACATACACTATGTATGGAAAGATTTAAGAGAAAAATCCGATCGTTATAACTGTCTAATTATTTTTCACAGAAGAAATTTTTATGTGCTTTAAAATCTTGAGAGAACTCGTTCACCGTCAAGAACGTGAAGCCGCGTGACCAACCGTAGCTGCCATTTCTCATACTCAAAATTTATAAGTTCTTTGTCTGCGTCTACATCACTAAATCAGCTGAATTTGATAATTTATAAAAACTAATGGCTTCCTATATCAGTATCTGAGCCTTTGCCTTAGTTATTGAAGCTTTCATAGTTGTGATTCTAATTGTGAAAACTTAAGTAAATACTGAACGAAATCCACGACCTCCATTTTGGAGAATGGAGAATACGACCCAGTTATTTAAATAGCAGATTTCAACCAGAGCATAAACAGTGACCACGTGATCTGACGTAATGGTCATTCACACCAATGAATGTAGTATCTAATAGGGGTTTTTCCCCGAAGGTGGTGCTACGAAAACCCGCTCAAAATGGCTGATGTTTACAGCAGGAATCAAAAGGCGCTTCCATGAGAATGTTGTAGAGGCGTCAAAAGGTGCTTCCATGCGAATGGAGTAGAGGCGTCCAAAGGCGCTTGTATGAGGTAAAGGGTTAAGGAATAAAAGCAGAAATTACAGAAATGCAATTGTAACATAATCGAGCTATCATCCTTTGAGACTGAATGGGATTTAAGAAATAACAAACACGTATGGGAGTGACAGTGAAAATTTTTTTTTATCCTCTCGTACTAATGATTGTTAACTAAAGAAACACGACACTGAAATAAATGCAATAGTACATAGTATGGATCCAAAGGAAAACAGTAATGATGAACAAATAAATAATTATTTGGAATATTCAATAACTATGACATTGTCTTAGATAGTCTAACACTATTATGCCTCTTGTCTCTCTAGTCAACCAATATAATGACATTTCTGTTATAGTCAAACACTATAATGACATTTCTCCCTATAATCAAACACTATAATGACGTTTCTCATACATATGACCAATGCTTACTTGACATTTCATATGATGCTTTTGACCTGCTTCCCTGGCTTGGTCACCTTAACCCATTTTATCCTGAATATGACTACGGGCGTAATACCTCAATCTATCCTGAATACACCTGTGGTCGTAGTATCCCATTTTATCCTGAATGCGACTATGGGCGTACTCTACTACGTATGTGTATAGCGTCTAGAAACACATGTTATACATCACAAATATTTGTGTACTTCTTCACCAACACAGGAAATGGTTAAAGCATGCATGCGCAGTGAAATTTAAAAAAAAAAACATGGTTGGAAAAGAAATTGTTGGCTTGAAAATCGATCGATAAAATGATGGACAACAACTCAGATGTAAACGTGGATGTTGATAGCGAGGGTAGCGACATTGAAGTTGACGATTTGGATGATTTTGATGATAATATTGACTTAACCCATTTTATCCTGTTTACCAATTTCAACTGCATTGCCTGATTCCTGAGAAGCAATTCTAAATACATTGTGGTAAAACGGAGCATCATACAGCAGCAGCAGCAGCAGAAATTGTGATGACCTTCACCATGTTTACTAAAAATGTTGTAACATTGTTATTTCTTTTTTAAAGTATATAAAACTATGTATCTCTGAAAAGGTAATAAAATTTGCAACACAGTGATATATGTTTTGTTATCATTTACCAATGTACATGCTCACAACTCTATTTTGAAATATGACTTGAAAGAAGAAAAAAAAGAAATTGAAAACTTACCATGATGTTCAGTGAATCTTTTGTTCATGAAGATGAATGAAATGCTCCAAATAGTATGTGAATAAAATAAAGATAATTCTATTTCTAGTATTTTGGTCCAGATTTGAAGTTTCTAGCACTGTTAGTTCAAAAGTTATAATAATTTTACTAAAATTGGACAACAGAACACCTGGAACAATTTGTTTACTTCACATTCTAGAACATGTACTTCAGCGTGCAGTTTCTCATGAAAACTTGTCACAAATTAATCCTAGAAATCTTTCAGTAAGATAAAGGTAATTAATCTGTACAATTTTTGTTCAAATTTTGAAGTCCACATCATCACTATGTCAGTAATAACAATATAATAAATCGTGGCTGCAACCGAGGTGAAAAATCATCCCGGACCCATTCCTCGTGAAAGCCTTCAAAGTCAGCTTCATTCTTCGAATCACTGTCGAAAAGTGCATGAAGCCATGCATAATCTCTTTCATCAACTTGATTCAATTCTAACCCGTACACACATGTTGGCACTTCTCCTGGCAGTCTTTAATCTCTCCTTAATACAGCGGCCTCTAGCTATATCTAGTTAGCCTGCACCCCCGTTTTCCGCACCTAGTTATCCACACCTAGTTAGCTGAATATGAGAAAACAACTTTCCAAATAATCTGTTTTCTGATCATCATTCAGATTAATAACATCTGAGCATTTCAAATGAACTAATATCAATACACCTGAAATATTTCCTTATGTACAACTTTCTCTAATATACGAATGACATACCGTTGATTGGCTAAACAAAAAAATATGATATGCTAAAACTCTAATATATATACAACCATCTTCAATGTTAGTTATAATAGCAACAAAAATAAACTATAAACAGGAGTACTGCATATATACTCATAGCCCTGTCAATAATCTGAACTGTACCATCTCTCGCTACCAAATTACATAAGCCATACACTCTTGGTGAATAGAACTGAAAGCATGATAAATCAACGCAAGCATATAATATAACATTGAACATCTTTTGCGAAACTGAACATTAATTTGAACTAAAAAGAATATCTCACCCAACTCATTGGCTCAAACTAGGCAAAACATAATGGCAATCTTGCCCCAATAACTAAACGTACAAAGAACTTCTCTAATGGCTGTCGAAATCAAGATCCCTAAGTAATATATACAGTCGTGCACAGTAACATGTATTATGCACGTGCCGCGCAAGCAGTGTAGGCGTCATTCGATGCAAGGAAAAAGTATATTTACAAAAATACTATGGTGCGCCAAACACGTCACCTTAATAATACTGGAATCTATATGGTGGTCTAGCCAAGCCATGTCAGGTATTTCGTAACAGCAATTGTTTGCAGTAAAAGTGGATACTGACTTGTCTTTGTTTGATTTGGATCAGGGTTTCACATTAGATCTAGTGGAATTTGTAAGGGAAGCAGACTAACTTCATTGGGGCACAGCAGGCGCTTTAATCTGCACATAGTTTTGAAACCAAACATTTCAATGATCAAGCTGTTTATTTTTTTTTTTAAATAGCATCCAACAGCCAACATGTAAGGACAAAAGAGACAACAAACCTCTTAAACAATTTAATGGTAGAGAAGAATAAAAGAAAATATTTAGATTCTTGGGGGGAAAAAGTCTGGATGGGCAGCAGTTATGTTTAGTGGACATACAGTAATGTGTTGATTTGAGTATGTTACATGACAGGTAAGATGATTGCCATCACCACAGCCCATTTAAAATGATTTTTAAGGTTAAAGTCAAGCTGAGAGATATCAAGAAGCCATTGAGTCTCGTAGGGTTTGGAATTGCATTTCATGAAACTATACTGGAAGTAATTGAGGCTCAAGTAAACTTGAAAAACTTCTGAACACATGTTTACTGTTGCTGCATCTGTCTTTTAAATACATGTTTTCCAGCTTGACAATAGCAGAACATGATATTTTGTTGTACCTTACTGAAAACTGGTATAACTTATTAACAAAATTGTCCCTTACTGAGAAGGCCTTGTTAGGGTTGGCAGACTAGTTTCTGTAATACTAAATCATCCAAATTTGATTTTTTAAAAAAAGGATCTGTTGCCTACATTGATTTTGGAGCCTATATCTGACTTATTGAATCTTCAGTATTCATAATTTTAATTGTCCAAACTCCAGAAATTGCTGAATGAAATTGGCAGCTTCCATTTTGGATAGTAGATAATCCTGATCCAGTTACTTAAGTAACAGATTACAACTATGTCTTACATAGCAACCAAATGATGTGACGTATGGTTATTTACATGAAGGCCTATTTGTTTCTAATGTGGTTTTCCCTGAAGGTTATGCTACAAAAACCAGCTCAGAATGGCTGATGCTTACTGTTAGCATCAAAATGTGCTTCTTATGCAGAATCAGACCTGCCAACCCTTACGATTTTGCCATAAGTCTTATGAAAATTACCCTTAAAATATGGACTTACGGCATAAAAGCAAAAACTGCAGAAAAATAATCATTGCTGAAAAATCTGGAAAATTTGTTCATCCGTGATTTGATACCGGGTTTCACATTAGTGAAATTAGTCAGAGAACCAGACTAACTTTACAGCAGCACCTCAGATGCTTTAAACTGCACCTATTTGTTAATGCAAAGCGTCTGCATGATCAAACTGTTGATTTTATAATTTTTTAAAAATGGTGTCCAGCAAGAGATGCATGTTTAAGACGAAAGGGAAAATAAACCTCTTGAAAAGTGTTAATAATCAACACTGAAGAATATAAAGGAATATTCAGATTCTTGTGAATAAAAGCTAGAAGGAACACAGTTACGTTTATTGGACATCACGTGCCAATTTGAGTATAACTTGTGTTGGGAGATATGATTGCCGTCGTCATGTGAAATGGAAAAAGATAAGAATTACGTCAGGTTGAGAGAGAGCAACAAGCCATTGAGCTGCATAGGGTTTGGAACTTGAGTTTGTGCAACTGTACTAGTGGCAAATAAAGTATGCTTTCTTTACAAACTTTTCAGTTGAACATAATATTTATTTTTGATGCACATTTAATTACGTTTTCAAGTTTTACGATAGCAGTTTATGCTATTTTTTTTTTTTTACACCTTACTGAAAACTGGTCAAACTTATGGAAAAAAAATCAACTACCTTACTGAGATGGGTTCGTCGGAGTTGGCAGGTCTGCAGAATGTGTGCAGCCGTCGAAATGTGCTTGTATATGAACTGGACCTAAGCATCAAAAACTCCTCCACTGGAACATGGTAGAGTCATTTAAAAGCACTTATGCAAGGTAAAGGGTTAAATTGGGGAAAAAGAGTGACAATCTAAAAAACTTAAAATTATAACTTTATAAAAACTTTAAAGTCCTATTTTATAATATCCAAGTTACATAAAACAATTACATGATTATATTAGTAGTCAACAGCTATTTAGAATTTGATTTTTCTTCTTTATTGTCCTGAAAAACATCTACAGGTTCACTGAGGGTTTCATCAACAACAAGAGAATCACCCAGGTATTTTAGCGCCATGAAATATGCAATTCTGAGACTCTTAAAAACTTCAATTTCTCTGCATTTTCATTTTCTCCTTTATAATGACTTGAAGTTTTTGGATGACATACATTTTTTACTTGCATGAGTAACATTTGCAGTTTTGGCTACTGCAGATCATGTAGTTGATTGTGTCCTTTACTTCGTTTCATATTTTTCTTGTCAGTTCTCCTAAGTGCTATACCTTTGCCTGCCCAATCCCTAAGTCTTGCTCGAAAAATTTCCACTATCAAACACCCTTTGATCTGGAATGCACCTCTCTTGAATTCTGGCTCAAAATCACTAGTATCTAATATCATCATCTTCGGTGTTCTTTTCTGACACCTGTGAACTTGGGGCACAGTCATGTTCAGGTTCAAATTCACATTCAGCTGAAATGTACTGCTCATGTAGATGTATTGTCAGTTCCTGTTCAGTTTCATGTGCAGTGCTCAAATTGAAAATAGTAATCTGTGATGTCTGTGGTAATGTGGTAAATAAACCCACAAAACTGTTTTTCATTTCTTCAAATTCTTAGCCCTGACCTTTGGAACAGAACTTGCTATTATGGCACTTCGTTCATCATGTTGATAAATACACATTTTATTCTACTTTGTCTATAAATTTTTTCTCTGGATTACTTGCATGCTTACTAAAATGCCTGTGATCCTTGCTTTGAAACTTCATGAAGAACACCACATTCTGTGGTTTTTGTATAGGAGAATTCAAATTGTGTACAGTCTTCATGTTCCAGTGTTTGAAATGCAAATGGTAAATATTGAAGGAACAAGAATTTTTTTTCTGGATGGTGGGAAAAGTAGTCATGCTCTTACAACAGAAATGTAAGTTTCTTTTGTGCGACTGATGAGACAAAACTGCAACACTATTTTAATTTAACCTGGTACTCACCATTTGCATTGATTGTCACATGACTACCCAAATCTCACAATCTGCATGTTCATGACAGAAGTCCTACAGTTATGTGTTGTACAAATTTTTTGTGGAAAAAAATAAATGAAAGTCCTGTTGTATTTCTAAGAAAAGGAAATGACATAATTCTCAACATATATCTTTCAAATAATAGGGACAATAAAACTGTGGACAAAAACATGATCTACATGTGAATATTGTATCTTGTACTTGATCAAAATTGTCTGCCTTTGGCAAAGCCCATTTAGCTGAATAATGCATTTAATATAAAAACAAATATGTGTGTACAGTTGGCAGACCATCCCCATTTTTGTTGTTGAACCTAGCACTTTTTCCACCAGGTTAAAAAAAAAAAAAAATCTCCCAAATTGATTTGTGCAGCAAATTGAACAGGTTTTGCTAAGTATTTGAAGTGCTTAGTACATCATATATCTTAATCATTATAATATATGAAATGTTTAAAAATAAATAAATAAATAAATTTTAAAAATCTTACTAATTTGCAGTAGGAAACAATGTTTTTGGCATTAGTGTAGGAAATGCATCTGGAAACTAATCCATCAGAAAATAAGCAATAACAGATCAATTCATGAGATATTTTTACATCAGAGATGGAAATGTTCTGGTTTTAGTTGGAAATCTGGTTTTTTAATACAGACCAATTTCCCTCTTTTGGTTAAAATTTCCATTTTTTTTTTTTTGTTTTAATTTTAAAATCAGAAAATTTATTCCTGGTTTTAATTCTAGTAGGAAAGAAGGTAACAAGATACTCTATACTGGAAGTTAATTGTGCAAGTGGAATTGCTCATTGTTTCAGCCATTCATTATGCAGCTTCGAGTACTGGTAATGTCTTGCACAGTCTGATCTTTTCACGGTTTCTACGGAATTGAAATTTGTTAAAAGAGGAAAATATATGGATATAACTAACTTTGACCAGTCATTACAAAAATCCATTCAGATGGAGCTGGCTAGAAGAAAAAGATCACAATAAGGAGGGGTCTTTTTGGAATATATTTGAAATTGGAGGAACCTGACTTGCCTGGAGCATGAGCTGCAAAGACAAAATTAATTCTGGATCAGCTGGCAAAAGTCCTTACTAAAACGAAGGAGCACAGACAGGAAAGCTCAGGTTTAAATGTGCAGGTTTTTCAGTCACTTTCATCTTTGAAAATGGCAGTGACTGCCTCAGGCAAAAATGAAACATTTCTGGTCAGCTGACCATCTATTTTTCGCTGCTGACCCCAGCATCTTTTTCACCCTGAGGTAAAATTAAAAAAAAAAATCCCCCGAAATCGATATGTGCATCAAATTTAGCTGGTTTAGCCCAGTACTTAGTACTTAGTGCTTAGTACATTATATATTTTTATCATAATAATATGTTTTAAAAAAAAATACCTACCCCTAATCTAAAAACCAGTGCAATAGGAAACAAATTTTTATTTTACTACAGAGCAGGCACCCCAGGCCGTGTATGGGCTGGCTCCTAATTTTATGCCAGTAGTGTCAAGCACAAAAAAAATTCCATCAGAACTGTCCTTAGATCGGAAAACAGTTTCATACAAACTGAAAGAAGGGGTATTGACAGTTGTTCACAAATGAAAGAGTATTCACATTAATCAATAATAACAATATTTCATAATCTTTTCTTACATGTTTTGATGAATTTGAAAGTGTTGTGCATGTTTTCAGTTATTTGTGAAATTCCACACTTTACATGTGCCCTGGAGATGCATGGAAAATTTTCAGGTTTTCTTGTGGGGGAGGCTGTTTCCATCCCTGGCACATATGTATGAACTAAGATCCATCTCAAACAAAAATTAATATTAGGTAAGCCAAGTTCAGAGTTTTATAAGAGGATTTTTACATTTTCTGGAGCTAAACTATGGAAGTCCATATCACTGTATATAAAATTGTTGTGAGTTTAACTCCATTTTTCATCACATGATAGGCTGTACATGGCAGCCAGTATAACTGGTGGAGAAAGAACCCAAGGAAACACTGGTAATGACCACCGACCTACCAGAAGCTACTAGCTAGCTTTCTCACATACTCACTTTAGCTGAGTGCAAGACAATAATCAAAGTAGACAGTGGTGATATGGCAGTGATTTGTAAAGGGAAGTGATTTAGACCAGTTGGCCACCTGGGGCCTCTATAAAGTTAGGCCGATAAATCAGCTCCTCATCCATGATATTTGCAGTTTAGGGGCAGATATCACCTATTCATTAAAACCTGCAAAAGTCTGCAGCAAATTTTGGCTACACACATCGGTGTACATTTTATAGACTTGCCGCTATTTCTTGCGGCTGTGGAGCTACTGTCGGGTGAAGTGTTCTTTAGGTGACATGTTCATCATATTTCCAGAGCAAATCCTATGTTTGGTGATGTAACTCCATGTGGAATAGCACAACCCTCTGTCCTGTGGTCATTCTGAATTTTGCACGAGATCTGACTGTTACCAGTTACTGGTATGTGTCTAAAGTGTATGCAGGTTTGTTCCAGAAAGATTGGTATGCACTCAAATGGCTCATTTTAACTCATTAACCCCTGAGCCAAATAGCTAGGCAGTCCCCTACAGCATACTTGCAGAGATCACCTAGAGCAGTGTTAGTCTTAGCAGTGCCTGTATCCCTGAGACTTGCTGACAGCACTTGGCTTGCATATTTTTCCAGAGGGGGCTACTTGCAGTAAATTTGTTATTATTTTATTTATATTCATTTAATTAGGCTGAAATTTGGCACATCAGTTCTCAATAAAATTATGTACATAATGGTATAAATTTCATGCTACATGCAGAAATAAAACTCATGCATAAAGGTGAAAATAAATGATGTACTTAACAATTTGCTTCTCTTGCCATGAATAATCCATAAAATTCATTAGGAATTCACACACAATAATTAACACATGAAATAATTCTATTTTATGTACACAGAAATTCCACTTGTCATCTCTCTTGTAAACTTAACCTCCTGTGAATACTGTTCAAAGATGCACATATTTTCCTTGCTCTTGACATACCTTTCTTCCTTAGAATTCCCACTGAAAATTTAAAAGCTAATAAAACACATAACAAACTTTGAATTATGAACACTCATGCTTACAAAATTTATTTCCCAAAGATTTATTTAATGATTCTTCAAAAGATCCACATGATGTGGTTTAAAACAATCTACACACAAATGAATGTTACACTGAATACACATATTCAGAACTTCCCGGCGTCGCTTTTGTTTACTGCATTGTCGACATCTTCCCCTCTTCTCACCATTCTTAGGAAAGTGGTCTCCTGTGTTTGTAGCTAACGCAGCTCAATCATTTTCCTGGTAGTCTCCAATAAGCAATTTTGCCAGATTCATCTTAAAATCAACTATTCTGTGTGCTTTTATCCGTCTGTTCCTGCTGTGCTTGACATGTTGTTCTGATTCTCTCATTAGTATGAATCCATTGGTGACAGTGATATCAAACAAAAACCAAAAAAGGTACAACCACCACTTTTTAGCTGCTCTGCATGTACTGTACTGTGTTCTCAGCTGGTCTGCTATGTCCACTCCATTCATGTTATTGTTGTATTCTTGCACGATGGATGGTGCTCTGACGTTCCCGACGTCTCCATTTTTGGATTTGCGCTGTACTGTCTTCTCTATGGCGGCTGGATCTTCAGCTGTTGATAGGGTGTAGATCTGTTTCTTGTCCATCCAAACACAGGCTGATAATTCCCCTCGCTGTACTGTTTTGAATTCCACTTGAACCCTAACATCTCTCTTATTAAGATGCTGTATAGGATATCCTCTTCTGTTGTTTCTTGAGGTTCCGCGCGCATATGTACCTTTCTGTAGAAGCTTCTTGAATAAATATGGACTGGTGAAATAATTGTCTACATTTACTATGTGGTTTATTTCCCAAATCTTTTGTGTTAGGTCCATAACGACATGTGTTGCTAATCCCACTTCTCTGGTACCTGCGTCCTTACCTGTATACACCTGAAATTCATTGGTGTAGCCATTCGCTGGGTCAGCCCTCATCCAGACCTTGATTCCATACTTTGTAAGCTTTGCTGGTATATACTGGTGAAAAGCTAACCTACCTCAAAATTTTATCATGGCTTCATCTACACTTACATTTTGATGAGGATTGTAGTTTTGTAAGCAGCAGTTTTGAATGGCATCATACACTGGCCTCACATGATGCAACTTGTCATGACCTCGTTGAAGTCTGGGAGGATTACGACGCCTATCATTCATATGAAAATATTGTGATATTTTATCAAACCTGTCTCTCCTCATGATCCTTCTCACACTTTAAGTTTCCAAATAAGGCATCTGTTGACCAGTACATGGCCGTCTCAGGGAGCTGAAGAATACTCATAAAAACTCTCATTCCCATCCATGCTTTAATTTCTATCTCCATAACATCTCTCCAGTTTGGTCTTCCTTCTCCTCCTGCTTTCGCCTTGCATAGAGATTGGTCTCACCTACAATCAACTGAAAAAAAAATGCTGGAAAAAAAGCTCAAAAAAATTAAATTCATTTGCATCGGGTCTAAATCTGTTGTTGGCCCTGGTGTTGGTCCTGTGAATGGCCTCTTGTCGACGTATGTTCTATCATTTATGATCCATCGATCACATCTTCCTTCATTTTCTTCTTCTTCATTCCCTTAAACATTCTCATTCTCATCACTCCCGCTGTTATCATCAATGGCTATTTTGATGTCACTATCAATCTCATCTGATGAAAATCCTGAAAATTCTATCAGAGTCTGTCAAGTAAAAGTCTGCTCCAAGTGGCTGATTCTCGTCAATTTGCATCATTTTCAGATCTAAATATTTTCACTATATCTGCCACTATCGAAGTCAAATTATTTTCCTTTGTTCAGCAGTGTTCACTCTATGTAAGCTAAAATTTTATTGGTTCAACTGCCTGCATAATAGGAAATGGCTTGAAATCAACCAATGGTTTGCGACGACTTAACTCGTGGTGCGGGAAATAAGCCTAGACAAATACTGCCACTCAAACTCGGCGCCCGGGATACAAACTAGGTAAACTCAGCCACGCTATCGAGGCACTCGGGAGATGAGGGAGGAAAAGTACGACGAGTTATCGGGGCAGCAGGGGTTAATGAGTTAATACTTTTTGTTCGGGGACATTCTGCTTGAACAGCATGGATGCTTTAGTACTTGGATCCTGTGCATGTCATATGTACAGCATGCATATTTTAATGGTTGGGGTACTTGACATGTGAACAACACACATTTTAATATTTGGATGTGGCATATGCTGCAGGAATATTTCACGTATTTTAATACGTGGTTAGGGCACGTGGCACACAAATGTTTTAGTAGTTTTGTTGGGTATGTGGCAGATGCATGTTATAGTACTTTGTTGGAGTACATTCTGCATGAACAACATTCATTTTAGTACTCGTTATGGTACATGGCAGATACAAGTTTTAGTGCTTGGTTGGGGTACATGCCACAAGAAACAGCACTCATTTAGTACTTGTTATGGTACATGGCAGATACATGTGTTAGTACTTATTTGGGGTGCATGCCATGTGAACAGCATTCATTTTAGTTTGGTTATGGTACATGGCAGATACATGTTTTAATGTTTGGTTGGGGTGAATGCCGCCTGAACAGTATGCATGTTTTACTTCTAAGCATAATTTGGTTGGCTTGTATGCCAAATGAATACCTGAATCAGAGCTCTGTACAAGAACTGAAATGGGTATTTTGCTTCCTGGTTCAGGCCTAACTTGCATTTATAAAAATTCAATGGGGTATTTTGTGAAAACTAATTCGGGGTGTATTTGATTATATGGCTTTGTTTGAGTGTGTTCTCACAGTGATCAACTGAGTATGTAACATCAGGAACTTGAACAGATAGCACAGTTTATATTAATCAAATGGGCCATCATACAACATGGACTGTGCTAACAGCAGGAGATATATGGTGATAAATTTATATGAATGGCTTAACATTTTGTGGAATTTGAATGCATTAAAAATGTCCTTGTACATTTTCAGTCACGATGTTTGCATAAATATGCCAATATTCTGCTTATCTATAGCTTTGGCCTGTTATTTCATTGGTCAGTTTCGAATTTTGTGTTCAGGTCAGTTTCTTTGGCACATTTCTTGTGATTGATAGAGTACTTGGAACACTTCGTAAACATAGTATGACAAGAGATGGACTGTCTGATCCCTTGACCAACCCTAACATGTGGAGTTGGAGTACTCTTGTGTAAAGATTAATACCTATCTGTATAATTAGATTAGTCAGCAAAGTATCTTTTATGCAATTGTTGAATGACAGTTGCTGTACTTACCATGAAGGTGTGTAGGGCATAGTGAAGGGAGGATCCTTCATACCATGTTGTCCCCAGAGCAGGAGTCAGGGCAGAGAGCTGGTTGTCTGACAAGGTCATTTTTCTGTGCAAGATGCCTCTCAGGGCCAGGGTCACTAATCAGGGCAGGTACTGATTGGCTCTCAATGTATTTTAAGATTCCTTGAAGGGAACATCTCTTTGAGAGATGGACGTTTGTATACATTTGACTGGTACATTTAAGATAATAATTGTGCTGCAGTTGTAATCAGGTTTGATTGATGCCCAGAACACTGTACTAAATCTGTGGATATTTAAGCAGGGTTAGAAGTTGACCTTAAAAACCGCAACAAACCTAAAATTTCATTTTGACCTTTGAAACCTAAAAAGCCTTAAAAAAAACTGAAGGAAACCTAAATATTGGGTTGTGTTGGTAGTGCATTTTTTGATTGTATAAATAATGTTTGACCTTTTCATTAAAGTGTAGCTGTATTGTTCTAATATATTTTTTTTTAGAGAAAAACATTCATTTAAATATAGATAGATTTTCCAGGGTTTGATTTTTATTTAAATTTTTGTAAGTATTTTTCCTTGGAAACATGACTTTGGAGAGTACTTGTCCAGATCAAAAACTACTGATATAATGTCTGATTAGGTATGTTAAATGAATAAAATGTAAGACAGATTTGTTTGAATATGTTTTAGTTGAATTATTTTTCTTTTATAGTCATTCAGACTATCTATTTTAAATAAATTCCGTAACCTGCAGTGTTTCCCATAGATGTGCAAGATCAGAAGTCCACTTGTTGTCAGAACTATGAGTCAGAAAAAGGAATAAGCATCCTGAAAGAACTTTCGTCCTTTGATAACTCTAATTACATTTATTCTTTAGATTGATCAATCCATTATCATAACAGTATTTTAGAAAGGCACTAGTGCAAGATTTGGATTTAGGATCAATCCAGGAATTATCAGAACTGTTTGAAATGAAAAAAAATCCTGTGTTAGGTATAGTACACATAATGTTTATTATGGATTTCCCACTCTATCCAATGGATGTGGACAGAGTGACAATGGATTTTATGTGCCCACTATAAGTAGTGGATGTCCACTCAATCTGGTGGAGTTCCTTTAACTCTAGTGGAAATCCACTCAATCTAGTGAAAGTCCATCATAGATTTTATTGCAGCTTTTGTGGGTTTTATGGTATTCCTCACTGATTCAATTATATTCGCTCTGCGAGTCAAATTATAATCGCTCTGCGAGTCGACACTTTTAAACAGTTTGGAGTAACCTCTTTGTTGTCAATCTTACCACTACAGGTGTCAGTTTCATATTGTTACCTGTATGTGGTATAGTGGTAACATTGCTCGTGGTATTTATCAGTGGTCTTAATGGGGATACATAAAATTGAAGATGTAATGAAGAAAAAAAATGAGGTTTTACATTTCTTCCCACCCATGTACACCAGAATAATTGACTAGCTACAGCAGACATGTTGATTGATCACAGGTACATGAACACATAGCTGCCAACCCTCACAAATTTGGCATGAATTTCATGACTTTTTCAGCGATTTACGGATTCACACCACATGCAACAAAAATCACAAATTCTCAATTATTTTAAATCTTTAATAAAATAA
This sequence comes from Megalonaias nervosa, assembly GCA_016617855.1. NCBI lineage: Eukaryota > Metazoa > Mollusca > Bivalvia > Unionida > Unionidae > Megalonaias > Megalonaias nervosa. The sequence continues at coordinate 42,953 of JAECUM010004446.1, read as the reverse complement.
CCGATTTCCCATTAAGTGCTAGTCGTGATATCGGCAGTTGCCGAAATGGTCCGGTATTGCTGGTCGCGATATTAGTAGAACTATAGCCGATTGATACAGTTGGCCCGGTAGCAAGCATTTTATCATATTTTAATCTATATGTATAAGAGTAGTTTTACAAATGCTTTTGAGAGAAACTGGGGCCTAACCAGAATTTTACTCCGCGCATGCATCGCCAACAGTGATTTGAATTACCGTTCAGCATCGATATTTGAAAATGTCTTCACCACCAAGGTAAAAGGAATGTATTGCACAAAAAGTGAAGCTTAGTTTGGAATATACCAAAAATTGGCAGTGCATTCAGCCATCAAACACCGATATACATCATGCTTTTTGCACACAGTGTACCACAAATTTTAGCATTGGGCATGGTGGCAGAGATGATGTTAGCACAGGGGTTCATTACAAAGAAAATTAGGAGTATTCCGTCTATGAATCAAGGGATGGGGGGGTCTAACCTGTATTGTTACAGGTTAGACCCCCCCATCCCTTGATTCATGGACGGATACTCGTAATTTTCTTTGTAATGAACCCCTGTGATGTGAGGAAGCACATTGTTAACAAAGAGCACATAGAGGTTGGGAAAATTAAGAATTCGGCAGATTTCAGCTCTGGAATATTTTAAGCCATTGACGGAAGGCCTGCAAGCTACCAACTCTGAAATATTGTGAGTGTTTTTGTTGAACACAATCTACCTTTATCAGCTGGATCCCATGTTAAACATTTGTTCGGACAAATAGTACTCCCGGACTCGAAGATCGCTTCACGAATTCATGTCAAAATTCATTAATTTTTATCCCTATTTTCACTAATTGCGAGCCTGGAGGGTTGGTAGCTATGATAGCTGATAAGTTCGCGGGAGAAGGCCACACAATTTTGACTGGTGTTTGCTGACTCGTTGAGGATTAATCTACCTGGTGCATGTGTTTGGACCGATGGTGTGAATTTATTTGAAACAATATCATAAAGATGGGTTCAGTTTTGAATTCTCTCACACAAATTATGCGTAAAACTTTAAATTTTAAGAGCAACATATGATTTCAACATGTATATGACTAAAGAATACAGTATTTCATATAAACATGGTGGGGGTCCACTTGATAACAATGCACTGAAAGGCTTCTGAGATAACTGGAACACAGGAAAAGTCTATTTTTATAGCTGAATGTTCACCCAACATTTCTATATACCCATGTGTAAGAAATACACAAATCTCAGCTTGAAATAACATGAGGTCAAGATTTTGCAAGTGACCAAGAAAGATATTAAAAATGGTGGATGGTGTATATGTTTCAGTGCTTCCTGTGAATTTATCAGAAAAGATATCTTGAAGATGAGTTCAGTTTTAGATTCAGCACACTCAAATTATGCAGGAAACATTCCATTTTTATCTTTTATTATAAAATTCTAAAAATTTCATCCCCAGTTGCTATCATTACCGATTAGGTTAATAAACTTGTCACATGGCTAGGTCTGGAAATTTTTATTTTTTGGTCTGGAAAAAGTATGGAAAAGGTCTTAAATCTTTTTCTAACTTTGTGGCAGGAACCCTGTATATAAGTTACACGATGCAAAATAGGGTATGAATAAGAAGAAATTCCACGTAGATAAAGAAACAACCTGACATACAAAACTGGAGGCTATCTATTATACAGTAGTTAGCTTAGTTTTGGTTGCAGAAGATAGAGTGCAGTAATGGAAATATTTCCAGTAGTTTTATTATTGGCTTAATAGCTGAACCCTTTACACATTTGTTCATGTTCTTCGGTGATAAAATGTTTTATTTTTTCATGTTGACTTCTTAAAAAGGGTAATTGGGTAAAGATGAACAAATCTGTAGATAAACTGATAAACAAGGTTCTCTGGACATTCTCTAACAGTTGTCATGTGGGTTGAAAGAATCTACTGTAAAAACTAAATTGTATCTGTATTAGCTGAAAATAATATATTAAAGTTGATCTTCTGCCAACAGTATTTAGGTGGTTCTACTTTTTCATCACTTTTACCAGTCCATTTGGTAATATTAACTCTTTGACCACCAAGTAACTGAAAGGGAAAGATAGTCCTGCCTGGCTTCCATTGCATTCAGCCAGCTGCATTGTAGGTCATTGTGACTTGAAAATACGTTCATTTGCTTCTGTCGGAATTTGAATTTATTAGAAAAATGGCATCATAGTAAGTAATGTCCAACTAATGCAAGATGATTTTAATTTGTAGATAAACATTAATATGATCTGCCGCGTGTTTGAGATATTCCTGAAATTTGACTTCTTGCTGCGATATTAGTCGACCTTGGAACATGCTGCACAATGCCGTTATTTAGACAGATGGCGACCTACAACACAGCAGGGGTTGTAGGACTTAATGGAAAGACAGCCATTTAACACAAAGTAGCTTTGAGAATGTTTCGTAAATGGTGGCTTTAAAATAATTATTTCTGGTGATAGGAATACACACATTGTACCAGGTCTCAGAATATACACTCAAAAACAGATGAGAAGTGAATTTACTCCTCATGTGTTACTGTAAGTTTAGTCTCCCAGGGGTGATTATACAGTTAAATCAGAAGGTAAATTCAAGGTAAATATCACTATTGTCTATAAAGTGTTAAATAAAGTGTTTAAGGAGTAATATTTGGTTTGTTTTGGATCCTTAGTGGTGTTTTGCAAATCATGGCTTGAATAAATGCAGTGTGATCTCACCTTTCCAGTAAATCCACAGGTGTGTAATGATAGAGCTACAGGTGTTGAAAAACTAAAAGTATACGTTTTATCTTCAATTTTATGGAATTAAAACACCTGTTTTGTCTTTCTTTGTACCACATTAATGTAGCACAAGTCCACAACATTTCTTTGGCAATCACACTATTTACCTGTACATGCACACCTGTACAGGCTTTACAGGCATTGCCAGAAGTATACTTTTGTGTGGTAGTCATGGAAGCAGGTGCTGTGAGCAGCACACGGGAGCATCACACTTCTTATAAGCCATTGTTGATTTGGTTTTTTTGTAAGGGTTATCTTTCATTAAGGTACCAGACTGGCTTGCCATATGGCTGCGATGTTTCTGTCTGGTCTACCTGCACTTGTGGACAATAGTGGCCTTTGTCATTAAGTCTGTTGTCAATGTTGCTTTCACATTTGGAATACTTGAAAGGCCATTTGGATCTGAATGTGGCGTAACGTTGAGACAAAATGAAAGCAAGTCCCGTTTTGGTATATTAGGAGGATTATGATCAATGAACATCCCTACAGTAACATATGCATTGTATGATGACTGCTCCCACAACTTGCTTCTACTTTTCTATACCACCACATTGGACTTCTTGGAACAATTTGACCTGGTACACCACTCTCTCGATAACTCGTGCCCTGATAATTCGCGAACCTGCTTATAATGTGTGGTCAATCATGAATCCCTTTCTTTTTTTCTTTACTGGAAAGTACCAAACAATTAACACCTATTTTTTTAAAATTAAAAAAATCACAACAAAAATTGGTAACTGAAACCTTGATATATCGCTCGTTCTATCGTTGAAATCGGTTGATATGATTTGGAAATGTGAGTCGGCGTTATGAACTTGTCAACTTTTAATAAGAAGTCATGTATTTTGTTATATTTCTTTCCAAACAACATTCTTGGTACACCATAAATAACAGTATGCAATGAAATTTCGATCAATGGAAGTGTCACTAACACCTACTTGAGGCATCAATTTTATAAATAAATACCAAATAAATTTGTTGTTTTTTTATCAATTGAAATTTGAGTATTAATTCTATCTTTTAGTTTGGGTTAAGTGTAATGATTGTAAATACAATGTGCCCAGTTGTATTCAAAAGTGAAATATGCCAATCTACCATAACAGCTATGTCCACGAGTGTGCTACGTAGCCCCCACTTTGTTGGGGGTGGGTTGTAGTGGAAATTTGGTTATCGTTATCTAGAGGGTGATCGCCTTCTGTGTTATTGCCGTTATCGAGTAAATATCAATATAAAGTGTGAAACTTATAGGTGGAATAGATAGAGATCTGAGCAGATATATAAAACAGAATGACATGAGCCCCCGTACATGAAATAACAATTTAATCAATTACATAAACAACCGTCGTAATGCATTACATTAGGAAGATACACTTCTTTTTGAAATAAATCATTCACCAAATTTCAAAACACAAATGTACTTATATAAATAGTTGATCTGTTTTAAATGATAGAATTAACTCATCATAGAATCGAGTGAACAATCGAAGTTATTGCCTTGTACAACTTCATAACCTGATCATTTCCGGTTCATTCCAACTTCACTGTGACTGTTCCTATTGGTCCTTTCCACTTTTCCTTTCTCCAAACTCTCTGTTGTCTTGCCTCTTTCTGCCCTTGAACTTTGTGTGGGTAGGTGGATATGTAAGTACGTGATATGTAAATACTTCGATAGGTAGATACATGGATACGTCGAGTGGATCTATTTCAGCTTCCAAAAATAAACAAAGAAGCAACCTAAATCTTCTGTCAGATATCCTACTGGGAATAGATCACTACTCCCCTCTCGTTATGTCAGATATCATTCTATCGGAATTCAAACAGATACCAAAGGCTTTCTGGTCAAGCTAAACATGGCAGACCATAAACAAACCTAGTTTCATAAGATTAATGTACTTCCTAACATTTCAACCTGACTCACATTATTATCACCTGAGACATAACAGTTCTGTTCTTGTCTCAATTACAGAAATGAATGAATGAAATTCATTACATGGCTTAACTACATTAATTCTAGCGAATACACACATTCAAGTCTTTATCATATATGAAATCTCACTTCATGGTTTAGCAATGTTAATTTCAGTCAATATGCGCTCAAGTCTTTATCATACATGAAATCATCTAAGGTCGATGAATTCACATGGATTCTCGTAACTCTTATCAACTAAAGTAAGGCATGAAATTCTTTGATACATATTTTCCAATAGCAATCAAGATGACACATTCAGACAATTCGTCAAGCTTATATAAAGAATATCATTGTATGGATTCATATAGATGAACTCGCACAGTTGTATTCATATCAAGAAAATTGATCTATGAATCTAAACAAATAAATTCATGCAAATATAAGCAAATGAATCAAACAAATCGTTATATTGATATCAATGAATTACATGAGACTGGCGCAAAATACCTTGCTTTCAAGCTTTGCTTGCTTCTACCGCCAAAATCGTGCCTGTCGACTTTCCAGACGTCCGATCCCTTGGATAATTATTTTATGAGAGAATTTCTTCTAAATTCGACCTCGGAGTCTTCTACCTTTGTTTTCTCTTGCAGAAAAGCGTAGACGGACATTTTTCAGATGGGACATATTAAAACCAAGAAATCTCATGTGGGAATCATGCCCCTTTATTCAGTGTAACCAATTCGGATTAAATATCTCTCCCGCTTTTTATAACTAGGTGCCAAAATTGTAGTCAGCATGACCTCTAGATTCCCAAATAACTAATTCTGGAAAATTTCAAATCTGGCAATTCCGATATAAGATCGAAAGTTAACCCTATCCTTCCAGTCTGTCTGACAGTTAAATAAATGAATGCTTCATGAAGAATCACTTTTCTCATGACACAGGCATTACAAATCCATTCATTATGGTGTTTTAACACGCCACGATCCCCATAAATCTAATTAATCGTTCACCTGCCCAAATTAATGTACTCTTCATAGATCGACAGAAATTTAAACCCTTACAGAGCGTTTCTGTGAGAACCTAATTAAATGCCGACCTTGTTTTATACTGGTTGCACAAGTATTTGTTGTACTGTTTCAATGTATTAAAAGCTGACCTTGTATTACCATGTTAATTGCATCTTTTGGATCAGTAAAGTGGGTGGAATACATGAAAAGTTAAAATTCATGCAAATCCAACCTGCATAAGAGCTAGCAGCCCTGGTAGTGTCAGGTTAACTCATTTCAAGTCATCAATCAGATAATTATAATTCTTTTGGTCGCCATGTATAGCCTATCGTGTGCTGAAAAATGGTGTTAAGCCCCACCACAACAACAACAACATAATTCTTTTGTGAATGTAATATAATTAAACTACACCTCAAATTAGCGTACTCATTCACAAATGTGTTCAAAGATAGAAAGACAACCAAGTGAAATGAATACTTGATGAAATAAAATTCTGGTTCACATATACGTTTTATTAATGAGAAGCTAGTTTCAGAGTTTGTAGTTAACTTGTAATTACTCAATTGACACTCAGAGATTTCCTCAGGGTTGAGAAGTTTCACTATTAATTGTAATGAAATCATGGTGTCAATATTGTACTTACAGAACAATAAAAAAAAGTTTCAACGTTGAAGTCTGTTTCATGAAAAGGAATGTTGTTTGAATCAGTAAATAGTCTTGATTCCCTGATTGTTATGGTCCTTGTGATGCATTCTGCAATAGTATAGAACAAAGCAAGGAACATATGGAGTAGGAAACCAGGCTACTCAACAATAGCATTAAGCAGTGATGTAATACACAGTGTGTTCATGTACACGTGAAGGATTGTTGAAACCAGTTGGAATAATGTCAGCAAACTCTCATTGGTTGGTCATCTTGAAATTAAATATAATTTTTTATTTTTAACATAAAAATGATTAACTTCAATAGATAAAGTGCTTTATCGACAGTTGTTCCCAATGTGATTTTAAAACGAGTATTCAGCCATTAAACAGACCATTTGCCATCCATCACCCCTGGCAGTTTTCTCAATGTCCATCAAGGATGGCATCATTTCATGTTGTTATGGAGGTACCTCAATAACTTGCGCCCTCTCTTATAGTGCAATCTATGTTTTGGACTCTGTTGTGTGCGAGTTATCGAGGGAGAGGTGTATTTTCATCAAGCCTGTCTACTCCTCCCGTGTACTGTACATAGGCAAGCACAATGTTGTTGGAAGCTTGTTCTCAGTCCCAACTTTGTTTCTCCATGTTGTCAGGTTAGGTTATGTATGCACACTATAAAAATGTATAATTAGACTTAAAAATCCGCTTTTTAAAATGAAAAAATTATTTGGCAATATCCGTAAACAGTAGTTTCCGTGTGCCAAAAACGGATATGACATACATTTATCCCTTCTATTCAACCTAGCCATTCAAGTGTTTACTTTCCCTATATAAATGTCTATGTGATATGTCTTACAATCATGCTTTTGTACAGCAAATATGGTACACTGTGTTGCATATGGATGTAACCAAAAGAGTGATGATGGGATAAAAGGGTTCTTTCTTTTTCCAAAAGTCCCTGCTTACCTGGAAAAAAAGTGGATTGAAGCTCTGGGATCGAATAGCGTGAGGGATGGGAAAGTTATATCATTTATGCCGGATTATAGTCAATTTGGCCCAAAGACAATTTCGCTCAAATTGTGCCGAAATTAAGACAATTCAGCCCATCTCAAAAGACATTCGGCCCAACTTAACAATTGTTTGAACAAGTTGTTTTTCTTCAAACAACAAGTAGATACTATGTAAGATAGGTTTAGGAAAAACACTAAATTTAAACAAACTAAACTATCTTGATATTCTTTAAAAGAAAATAGTCATACAGTGTGACCCTGCTATAACACGGTAGTTGGGAGCCACGGAACCTGACTGTGTTATAGACCGAACCGTGTTAAGCAAACAGGTCAGTTAGCTGAAGAAAATGATGCATGTACCCCAAACATTTGCGCTGTGAGGGGGGAGTAGGAAATAAATGTGGTCGCAAACATACTTGCGTCATGTTCACAGTTACCATTTTATATCGATGCATTTTAAATGAGAAATACACCTGTAGTGAGAACAGAGAAGGCATATATAAAATTTCGCTTTAATCAGAGAATCACGCATTGGTAAATATACATGTATACTGTTTATATATACATGTGTAACGTATCAACACCGTGTACTCACCCGCAAATCTCATCACATACACTGAATCTTTTTTTTAAATTTGAAAAAAAAATCAACTGACGATAGAGACGCAGGTGTTCTGGTCTGATGATAGGGTTACTACAGAAATTGTGAATGTTCTGAAGGATTTAATTCTGAGTGAAAAGAATATGAATTTTACTTACCATCCACTTACAAATGTCAGTCTATGTAAATATATTAATTACAAGCCAGCGGCCGAAAATCCAACGAAAGATGGATTATGAGATAATAACTCATCCAGTTGATCTCCGCTACCAGAAGTGTCAACAACAGAAAAAAAGCGGATATCTCACAGCAAACACTACTCATGCTAGATGTCAACATAAACGGATTGTTTCATGGGGTCTCTGAATTTCTCAACTTCAAACCAATGTTTGTATATACAAGTTTAAACAGCCTACAATGTCGCCAACAAAAACAAAATCGCCAGATGGTATATTTGGCCGCCAATAAAGAAACAAAATTCGCAGTTTGCGACTTTGGGGAAGCACTGTGTTATCCTGAATAAACTTTTACACGTTATTTTTCGTACTTTTAAGAAGAAAAAACTTTTTTTTTTTCATGTTCAAGAAAAATACATATAAAATGTCAGTACCAAGCCATGATCGTCTTGTATTATTCATACGCTATCTCTTCCCCAAAATGATAAACTTTATACGCTTTTTTCTTCATTCTTTTAAGAAAGAAATCTTCTTTTCGTGTACGAGAAAATACATGTGTATGAAATTTCGGGAGCCACGTCACGACCATGTTATATCCGAATTCGTGTTATAACGGAGCGTGCTATAGCGGGGTCACACTGTACTTCATAATGTACATATATCTGAGAGAAAACACAAACTGACATATCTTGCTCGTTCTAATTAAAATATGTGTATTTTTTATGCTAAAAAAATATATGCATCTGCACAATGACATTCTCAATTTAGGTCTTCTGGTCAAATTATCAATATTGATTTATAAAACAGTAATAGTTGACATAATATTCTACGAAATATGTATACAGTTTTCTAAGGGTAGTGTATATAAGATACTATAACAAATATATTTAAGTTTAGTCTTTAGGTTGTAACACTGCTGCATATAATACACCCTCAGTTACACATGAGAGAGAGAGAGAGAGAGAGAGAGAGAGAGAGAGAGAGAGAGAACAGTGTTGAGCATTTTGTCATTGTTTAGTTTCTGCAATATGAAGCTCTCACCAGTTAATTTTATTGTTCGTTTTTATTTTTCAAGTTGTCCTAGTGTGTGCAAGTGTAAATTGATAGCTTGTCATTACCAATCAATATCGTCAATCATATTTTCTCCATTATCCCATACAATTAAGAAAGGAAATAATTTGTGTTGAATTTATGTGCCTCCCCCCTGCACGGTAAAATAAAATTGACAAACACTTATTTGAAAATAAAATGAAAGAAACTATCCTTGAATTGTTATCATTTATTCCATCTTTTTTCATCATGTGAAATTTATTAAAGAATAACATATATCCATGAACTCTATATGTAGTGGATGTCGGCTTGCATATGCATCCTTACTGTAGTGTGTATCGCTTAAGTCAGATTAAAAAAAAATCGTAAAAGAGATGAAAATATCACCCGACTGCTTGAAGGCATCTGCCATTCATGCATGATAAGCTACAAGGTGCAAACTGACCAAGATTGTACTGTATCCAGGTTAACTATACGACGGTATCTCGCAAAAAAAAGTCATTATTTTAATATACATTCACTTGAGTGCAACTGATAATCTTTTCGCTAGCATGGGTTACAAAAGTATTATTAAAGCACGTTATTGTTGTGTATACTATTTGCCCTGCAAACATCAATTATGATTACATTTGGCAAACAAATAGAAGCCTGGGTGATGACTAAACACAACTCACAGTGAGCAATAAACTCCTTGCTTAAACTTACCAACAGGATATCATATACAAAGGTTATTTTATTACAAAGCAAACGAACCCCAGAAACTGACTTTGTTATTTTTTAAGTGTGCCAATTTTTTCTTATGAAGTCAGCCGACATAAGGAAGCCAGTTTGGTCCCTTCGGATTCTTTGAAATGTGCCAATTTCTTTTTCTTTTTTTCTTTATAAAATCGGCCAACATAGGGAAGCCAGCATTGATTGCTTTTTACCTGTATTAACGGGAATTTTCAAAGTAAATTGAAACAATGGAACAGTTTTGAAAGTGACACAGTCTAGTGCATCATGCACGCATATCGATATATGGCTGAACAGTAAATTAGTTTGCATTAGTTTCATCTAAATGTTCTCTATCCATAGTTTATAGTGTTCTTATTTTTTGACTAGAAGAAGCATGTACTTCTTCTTGTGGGATAAATGTATGTCATTTCCGCTTGGCGTCCTCTATAGGTGGGAAATTATAGCTAAGGGGAATTAACAGTGTTGTATACTTCTATTTTCGAGTAATTAAATCATCATTTCTTCTTTACACTTGATAATTTGTTTGCTCTTTTTGTGTGAGTATAACTACTTTTAATCATGTAATGCAAATCTGATGTAAAAAAAAAAATGTTGGAATATTGCCTGTGACCTTTAACTCATTAACCCCTGGAGGTTTTTGTCGTTTTCGCCTGAAATGCGAGTAGGAAACTCATTTTGGAGGCTATTTCTGAATACATCCTAATACATCGACCTCCAAGACATTTTAGGTTAACCTAATGCCTAGTTGTGTTAGAAACATTGTTTTTCATTGGCTATTTCGCCTGAGCATGAGCAGAAGGGTAAAAGTTGGACTTCTTTATTTTGCTTAACGGACCCATCATTTTCGTGTCGAGACCACTCTTTATTCTAAATGCCCATCTTATCCTACTTTTTGCAAAGGTTCACCGGTCTGTCTTAGATCTGAGGCCAAAAAGTCTAAAATCCGGACACAAAATCGGATTCCGACCTGTGCGAATTTCGGCTGGAAAAAAATTGGGTCCAAAAAGTTACATTTTTTCCCTCTGTATTTTGTAGTGCAACTAGAACATCCATATTATTTGGTATCATCGTAAAGCTACATCTGTCCACCTTTCTATAATACCACCCACTTTATTGTCTCATACATGACCTTGATGCTACAGAGCTCAGAAGTAGGCTACCACCTCCTGCCGCGTAAATGCGGCGCCAGGGGTTAATGAGTTAAGATAAATCTGAAATGTCAGGTGTCAAAGCAGGACTTATACGAATGTCCGATCCATTGTCTTTATCAGATCATGAAAGGCAGTGTCATTTGCAATGTCATCAATTTCAAATCCCTCAAAAACTTTTTTTGGAATCATCATCGGAATACATGAATGTTGCCATTTTGCTTCACTTTGACAATCAACCTCGTTTTCAGAAGAAATTCTTGCTTATCTGCTGTAAACTACTAATAGAACACTTTCATCATTTTATGTAAGGACTATTGTCATTGGCTAAATATTGTTAAAAAAGATGGGATGTTTGCGATTTCTTCCAGTGCAAAACTTTAATATGAAACATTTATATGCATTGCTGGGGTTTCCCAACCCTTACACATGTATGAGCCAGCTAGAACAGAGAGAGTATTATTAGCAGCTTGTAATATGTGTCTCTGGGGTTACAATGCTATTTTTAGCATTGCATATATATGCATTAGCAGAAGGTAAAGAGTTAATACAGTAGAACATGGCTTGAAAGACTGCCTCATGCCATAAAATGATGGTCTAACAAAGCAGGTGGTCTCTTATAACAGATTAACTCATTAACCCCTGAGTCAAATAGCTAGGCATTCCCCTACAGCATACGTGCAGAGATATCACCTAGAGCAGTGTCAGCCTTACCAGTGCCTGTATCCCTGAGACTTGCAGAGAGTACTTGGCTTGCATATTTTTACCGAGGGTGCTACTTGCAATAAATGTTATGTTCCTTCATTGAAGCTAATATTTGGCACAGCAGTTCTCAATAAAATTACGTACATAATGGTATAAATTTCATGCTACATGCAGAAATAAATCTGATGCATAAAGATAAAATAAATGATTTTCTTACCAATTTGTTTCTCTTGCCAAAAATAATCCATAAAAATCCATTATGAATTCACACTGAAAGATTAACACTATCAACACATGAAATTCATTCCATTTTATGTACGCAGAAACTCCTCTTGACATCTTTCTTGCAAACATAACCTCATGTGAATACTCTGTCAGAGTCTGTCAAGTAAAAGTCTACTCCCAGCTGCTGATTCTCGTAATTTTCATCATTTTCTAATCTAAATATTTCCACTATTTTTGCCGCTACCAAAATCAAATGTTTTTCCTTTTGTTCGGACATGTTTGCTCTGTAAATGTCAGCTAAAATTTTCTTGGTTAAAATACCTGCATAATTAGGAAATGGCTTGAAATCAACCAATGGTTTGTGCCGACTTAACTCGTGCGGGATACAGGCCTAGACTAATACTGCCCCTCAGACTCGGCACTTGGGAAACAAGCTAGGTAAAGTGCACCATGTTATCATGGCACTCGGGAGATGAGGAAGGGAAAGTACGACGAGTTATAGAGGCGGCAGGGGTTAATGAGTTAAAATGCTCTATAATCAATAAATTTGTGCATTGAGAATATATGATCTGGCAAGACAGATTGTCTCACTTAGCACTGGTCTTACAGGACAGGTTTTACCATTCACATAGTCAGCTGAAGACTGGCTTAAAAATTGTCACTGTAGATGACATAGCCTTTCATTGCAAAGGTCTTGTTAACTCGACAACTACTCTGGTTGCCAAACCTAGATTTCTGTTCACAACTGGTCCATTTTTGCCAGGTAAACTTCACAGTTGTATCAATATGCTGATACTGCATCTGCAACAACCCGTAAACTTCATGCAGAATTTTACAGATTTGACTCGTGAGTGTTGTTTGATTCCAAGTCTACCTTTAAATGATACCATTGTTTCATCTGACACATATTTGTCAGCATGGAACATGTCTGACTTAAATTAGTGATGACAGTCTTCTAATGTAAACTTTATTTTGTGTAGTCTGTCACCTTGAAGATTTTTGGATGTATCATCATTAAAATGCAGGTAGCTTTTTACCTGATCCAAAAAGCCTGGCTTTCTCACTTTATATCAATACATTTCATCTCTGTCAATATAAATTTCATAACTTCCATCGATATCAAAAGGCCATAGAAAGCCTTTATTTCTGATAACATGATTCCAACAGCTTTGTCCTCTGTATGTGTGCTTTTATGTTTGCAAAATTCTCAATTATTTGATGCATTTGTACAAAGTGAGAATCAGTCACGTAGTGTGTGAGCTATCTAACAAAGTTCAAGTGATATTTAACAAAATTTGAAGCTGCGTAGGTTGGATCTTTGCAAAGATTAAGACACCTGTTAATCAGTGATCATCGTGATCAAAATGCTGATTACATGTGATTTGACATCCTTTTGATATACATTACTTGGCATAGTTTAAATCAATAATGTTAAAAGTCCTTACACTGTTTTTCTTTTGTGTGTCACCTATTTTTCAGCATCATACATACCTTAGTTTTCAGAATGCTTCATGTTCAGAGCTTTTGTCTTTGATGAGGGAGGTCGCGGGTTCAAACATTGGCCGAGTCCTACCAAAGCCTAATAAAAATGATACTAGCAGCTGCCTCACTTGGCGCTCAGCATTAAGAGGTTAGTGTTAGGACTGGTTGGCCTGGTGTCAGGATAATATGGCTAGGTGGGATATGATGATTGTCATATGTGTGTAATTTGGAGTTTTAATGTAACTTTAAAATTTTTTCAATCATATCGCTACAGTGTCTGCAGCGTGGCAGTTTATAGTGATGTCTAGCACTGTGGCACCATGCTGTAGATATGTAACATCATGTTCCACCCAGTCGCATTATCCTGCCAACAGGCTGATTGGTCCTAACACTGTCCTCTTAATTCTGAATGCCAGGTGAGGCAGCTGTTAGTACCATTTTTATAAGTTTTTGTTATGACTCAGCTGGGGTTTCAACCCACGACCTCCCACATCAGTGCAGACGCTTTGACCATTTAGGCCTCTGAATACTATTTCAGTGGAAACTTATTATAATTTTGTTTGTGCCATATTAGGTTGTAAACGAGCATGATTTACACAACAGAAATTTGTTGATGCATCTCCTGTTGATAAAGTAAACAGAACGCCAAAGAGATCGAGAGATTTGTGGAACAAATCATGAATAGGTCATTCCCATGGGTCACAAAGTGAGAAAACAGTGAAATAGGATTGGCTTGTGCATAAAATCAGCTTCTTTTTATTTTTTTTATTCATTTTATGATACTAAATATTCCAGACTGAATGAGCATCTGCAATCTGATGATATGTATATCGGTGACACCACAATGCACTCATGATCTTCTAAATTATTAGAAGTAACAAAAACAGTATTGTTGTTATGACAGCACACTTTAACACATTAACCCCTGGAGGTTTTTTGTTGTTTTCGCCTGAAATGCGAGTAGGAAACACATTTTGGGGGCTATTTCTGAACACATCCTAATACATCGACCTCCAAGAGATTTTAGGTTAACCTAATGCCTAATTGTGTTAGAAACATCGTTTTTCATTGGCTTTTTCGCCTGCGCATGAGCAGAAGGGTAAAAGTTGGAGTTCTTTTTTTTTTTTTTTTTTCTTGCTTAATGGACCCATCATTTTTGTGTCGAGACCACTCTTTATTCCAAATGCCCATCTCATCCTACTTTTTGCAAAGGTTTGCCTGTCTGTGTGCAGTTCAGACCAGTCTGTCTTAGATCTGAGGCCAAAAAGTCTAAAATCCGGACACAAAATCGGATTCCGACCTTGTGCGAATTTCAGCTGAAAAAAACTCAGGTCTAAAAAATTACGTTTTTCCCGCTGTATTTTGTAGTGCAACTAGAACATCCATATTATTTGGTATCATCGTAAAGCTACATCTGTCTACCTTTCTATAATACCACCCACTTTAGTGTGTCATACATGACCTTGATGCTACAGAGCTCAGAAGTAGGCTACCGCCTCCTGCCGCGTAAACGCGATGCCAGGGGTTAATGAGTTAATGGTGAGACTACAACGTTTTTCAAGGAAGCAGTCCTGGACTGCAACTCCCAAATTGGGGGGCAATCAAACTTGATCCCACCACTATCAGCCATGATGTGGATTATCCATGACAATCACTGAGACCACTGATTCCTGTCTGAATAGCTTGAAAGGATTAAGTTCAGCAGTGGAAACTTTGATTTTCCATTATCCATGATGTGTACTATAGTTCTTTCAATATACAGCCTGAATTGAACTTATGTTGCACTTGATATCTGTACAGTATACATGGTCAGCAGATTTCAGCAATAGTAATTTTGCTGTAACAACTTCTGCGGCCCTGACTGGTCTAAAGCACTCATCATTATGGATTACTGCCATCTCATCTGTGTGCGTTTGATTTTTGGGCTCGGCCAATGTTGCTATATCAGAAAGCTTGCCAGTAGCGTCCTGTAGGGTGGTGTTCTTTCTGGGGTTTTCCTTGGACGTTCCTCCACAAGTTATATTGGTGCCATGTATAGCCTATTTTGTACTGAAAAATGGTGTTAAACCCCATAACAACAACAACATCACACATCATCCAACAAGTGATTTTGGCTGTCAGTCCTGTGACAATAATTTAGGACATTCATTTTGGGGTTTTTTTTTTTTTTTTTCAAGATGTCAGTTTTGGATAGGTATGAATTATGGGTACAATTACTTTCTTGATGTTGTGCCAGTTCTGTTGTAGTTTGATCCAGAGCTAA
Source organism: Megalonaias nervosa (assembly GCA_016617855.1). NCBI lineage: Eukaryota > Metazoa > Mollusca > Bivalvia > Unionida > Unionidae > Megalonaias > Megalonaias nervosa. The sequence goes on along the minus strand of JAECUM010004446.1, from coordinate 27,191 downwards.
TGAAAACAAAAGCCAGATAGTGCAGTTTATGGTTCTAGGAGAAATGAAGAATATACAATTATTTTAGAAACAAATGAACTTTTAGAATGCTTCTGAAAATCGATTTCTAGACTTACATTCAGATCTTAATGTTACTTGTAATTGTCACATTATAAGCCTAACATGATACAGTCTTGAAGATGTGTGCTGTCGAAAATGGCAGTGTATCCACTCTTCCATGGAAAATAGTTCACATTGCATTCTATGGGGCTTAGTATGTACTTCTTATCTATATGTGTATGTATAGGTGTGTATGTATGGATGTATGTGTGTGTATATATCTATATATCTATATATATATATATATATATATATATATATATATATACACACACACACACACATACATTCATACTCGTGGGTGGATTATGGCTATGTTTAATTAATCTATCACCATATGTCAAACTTTTACATTTGCCGATATCTATAGACTGTTGACCAATAGTTTCGCTTTTAAAGGGTATTGGGCAGTCACTGTCATGCAGAAATTTTGTGCATGATCTAGCTGACAACCACATTATATCTTACAAATTCAGATGGTCTTAACATGCACCTTTTAGTCGAGACAGACAGCACCCCATCACAATCCTTATTTTTGTTGCACAATGCATGATTCATTTTTTTGTGTTTTCAGTTTGCTGACCATGCTTTTAATTATAAGGTTAGTACAGTTGTGATGTTTGAATATTAAAACACTAACAGCTTGTTTTTGTTTTTCTGCTCTGAATTAACTGAACTTCTTTTATACCAGATATTGCCTTTAGTCTTTAGTGCACATGCTTTAATTCTTTATGTTAACCAAGAGGTGACCCTTTACTGAAATTCTTTGTAGTACGGCAGATTCAGCTATAAAGGGGATTCAGGACCTTATACATGTTATATTAGAGGCAATGATGTACTGAGATTCTTTATAGTGATGCAGGTTCAGTATCAAAAGGGAAATCAGCCTTGATGGGATTCAAAACCATGCATGTCTTGCATGAGAGACAGTGCTGTACTGGGACTCGTTCATCCTAAATGACCATATGCATGTCAGATGAGGGCCAGGTCTATACTTAAATGCATTATAGTGAGGGATCCCTTTATTAACAGCACTCTTTGTCATAATCTGCATGTAAAACCTGTCACTATCTGTGTTTAATCATTTCTTAATAATTATAATCTTTTTTACAATGAGCAGTTTAGTTTTAGGAATTTTCATTTGTGTCAGAAAAAAAACTCTGTCACTTAGTTAAATGAATAGAAGAATTATGTTGGTTGTTGTTTACCTTGACAGACTTGTCAACCCTCCCATTTTTTTTTTGTTGTTGCAGGAGACCCCTGAAATCAGACCGTTATCCCATAATCCTGCCTTTTTACATTTTTCTCCAGGATAAAATTTGTTTCATCAACAAAAAAAGTCAGGAGAGAAATTTGTCCATTTAAAGAAAAAACAATTTGAAACTCCACAGTGAGGAAAACTGAATGTGAGCAGAAGTTCTTTTAAAGCTCATTAAAATTGTGCAGTGTTGTGTTTGATGAACTATTCTACAATGTCTGAAAGAAAGGGAGATTTGGAAGACATTGGGAGGAAACAAACTATAAAACTTATTTCCAGGCTTCTTATAGCTTGGAGTTTCCATGCCTGACTCAAGGAAGTGATTCATACACAGCATTTTGCAAGATGTGCTAATCAAGTTTCATTGTTGCCTGAAATAACTGAAATCTCCCTGAAAACTTTTCAGAATCTCCCATGATGAGTATTGTTGGGGTTGGCAGGTCTGCTTTGATTTAAAGATGGCATTTGATTTAGTAGATCGCATAATTCTTATCTGAAAATTAAATGCCATAAGTTTGGTTACCACATCATAAAGTAGTTAATTTCATATATTAACACAGAACGTAGCGCATGGTTAGATAGCACTGTGTCATCTTCTGCAGTTAAGGTAGTTATTCCACAGGGGTCAGTATTGGGTTCATTGTTTTTTATTTAAAAATCTTTATTATTAATCTCACAATTGTTACTAGGAACTTCAATACAGACCTGTTTGCGGATGATACATTATGTGATTTAAAATTTGTCATCCAGACCAAGTTGAACAAAAGTTTCAAGAGCATTAAACATGAGTATATGAATAACAAAATGCTTTTCAATAAAAAATAAACAAACCCCAAAACAAACAAATTCTAACCATGTTAATAACATAAAAACGGCTGTGATATTGGCGCAAGCATCTTTAAATCTTAAGAATACAACTATTGAAAATGTTCCAGATTATAAACTTTTTGTTATTCATGTTGAGTTTTTCCTCACGGGGGCATACAGGTTAATAATGTTTGTAACATGCTTTCTTCTAATACATTTCTGCTTGCCAGAATTAAGAAATGCCTCCCTTCTTATGTCAGAATTCTATAGTTTTATGTATATAGTCAACCACTTGTAGATATTTGCCTTAATGAGGAAGCTGCCCTAGATGTACATTTATAGATAAACCTTTTGATCCACTTTTTGAAACCCTGTTTAAAAATTTAAGTTGAATGGATATTGACAAAAGAATTGATTACAGTACAGTTGTCCCCCCTTCTTGAACAGCACCCTGACCAGCTGCCACCCGTTTCTTATGGCCAGAATCCCTTGGCACCGACGAGTTTGTGTTCAAAAGTACCCCTCAAGAATGGCCACCCCTCTAACGCAATCAGCGGCCATCATATTAGTACAAAAATGTAAAATGTTCCCCGCACAAGTGGCCACTTTTTTTTAAAAATGTGTCCAGAACCCATAATTAATTCATATCGTAAAGTAAGCGATCAGATTATCTCTACCATCGATACCTGTCTCCGGATGTCATGTTTCTGTTACTGAAAGAAGTGTTGGCCAAAGTACATGTAACACTAAGGTTAATCACTATCTGTAAAAGCCGACTTTTACAGGAAATGGGCTCAACAATGTTGTGAAAGAGTTTTGGGCTTCACACAGTAATTCTCTTTGATGATTACAACCAGACCAAATTGTCAAGATCATAACATGGTCACCATAGGCTAAATATACATTTTGTGGATTACCACACACACAGAAATTAACCTTGAACAAAACAGAGTACCAGACAAAGACCGGGAAAATATGTGACAATACATCTATCGCTTCCTTCATGAAGAAGGCATTTCGTCCACTCTACAAGTTTCGTCCGCATGATTAAATCTTATATAGCTGGCAACATCCAAATAAATCATTACCAAACATTAACATGTCATCACGTAAACGGAGATGTATTACTTTAGAAGAAAGTTGGTTATTTTACTCAATGAGATCGGGGGATTTGGTGGTGGGGGACTTGCCGAACAATTTTATGTAGAAAAGACTCTAATAAAACAATGTTAAGCTGAAAAGACTTGAATAACTGATCGAATAAACAACATCGTAACCGATGAGGAGGTTATTCAGCAGCAGTGGGAAAATGAAGCAAATGGAAAGAAAATTATGTATGTACCAAGATTTAAATGACGTTTTTGAATAATTTTACAATGTGCATGACATCATTATCCGCTTGCATATCTTGTTTATGTCAAGAATAAGAACTGTTAATGTATATTCAGTTGAAATAAGTCTATTCTTAAGACGAGAAAAACCTTTTAATAATTAATGTTTCTTTTGAATGAAGATATTAAATGCACTGAAGTATGTAGCTTTCTTACTATGTACATTACATATACTTCACACAAAAAATGTATTCCCCCTCTGGAAAGGCCACCCGTCTTATAAGGCCACTTTCCAGGTACAGAATGGGTGGCCATATAAGAGGGGGACCACTGTATATAATCGTTTTAGTATACAAGTTCTAAGACCTGTATTTACATTATGTACAAGACAAGTTTAGCCAGACGCAATCAAGTTATACATTCTCCTCTTTAGAAGCTGGAGATATCTTCCTACCAAAACGTAAAATATAGCAATGTCTGAAGGACTTGAGATGTTCAGGGTTGTTGATTGGAATGGATTGCCTCTTAATGTTAAACAGTCAAATCCACTTGTTGCTTTAAAAATAAATGCTTTGACAACATCTTAAATAAGAAGCATGTATTCTTTTTCTACTTTTGTAAAATAATGTATATACCAGGGTGCTTAGTAGATGCATGTCTTTGGGTTTTGATGCTTGGAATTAAATGTGACCCATTTCAGATGCGTAGAAGTTCAAGCCTGTTTGTTTTTATGATGCACATTGATTTATGTTGTAATTGCTTTGAATTTGCCTTAGACAGAATTAACTGGCTGAACCAAGTTTGAATTTGCCTTAGACAGAATTAACTGGCTGAACCAAGTTATCGGCCAGTGATATCACACTTATGTAAAATCAGTACTATCTGGGCTGAGCTAATATGTCACTATTGTCATGCTTAAGCTGGCATAGCAGAATGAAGGATATATTGTTTGGAGAACATCTTTGACATTTATGATAATAAGAGGAAGAGGGATTTGATTAACTTTTGATAAATTATAGGCTTTTGTAAGATTGCCCATCGTTTTATAATCAGACAAAACTAGAATATGTGGAAGCTTGTGAAGCTAGTTGTTACAATGGACAAACTTTAATTGTGTTGTGTTTATTTTTGTATCGAATAATTTGCTTCAATCTGCAAAACGCTTATAAACTCATTTTTTTTTTTTAAGTATGTATCATTCAGTAAGAACTTGCTGGGCATTACCTTGAGAGGTTTATTTCATGCTTTGGGGTTACTCAAGACTGTATAACGAGAAGAAATACTTATGCTGGGTTAGATATATCACAGGGTCCATTAGTCTAAAACTTTGATGCCGAGAGGGTTGTTCCTGAATTTGTAAAGAGTGGTAATAGGGGGAATAAATTAACATGTTGACAGATAACTTCAAACTTCATTACACTGTATAATCAATACATCTGTGCATTGAGAATCTGGTCTCTCATGGCATATGGCCCCTCATAGCAGTGGTCTTTCAAGACAGGGTTTCCAGTATTTTTACTACTATTGCCTCTGAATGATGTTTCAGAGACTGTACAATGTTGTCCTTAATGGGACATTGCCACTTGTTTGGGGTTAAATATGTACAAGAAATAAAGGGCTCTCAAATGTCATGCTTGAGCAGGTATTCCAATGTGGAGATGTTCAATAAGGAAGATGTTTTTTTGTCTAGAGCTCCACTGTTTTTCAAGTCTTGGGTCTAACAGTATTTAAAGTTTCTTTGCATCACATCACATATTAGTTTGGTTTGCTGTTTTGTGGTATAGCATATCAGGTAGATTATTTTACCACAAGGGCAGTTTGAGTCACTTGCGTTGCCTAAGGACACTGCACACCATGACATGATCCAGGCTGATCTTAATGGCAGGATTTGAACCCATGCCCATACAGTTGTGAGACAGGTACTTGAACAGTTCAGCTGTTGCAGCTCAGGCCTCCTTAGGCACTTCTTAAGACATGCAGGAGAGTGTATGGAGCCAATGCAACATTGTTGAAGCTGTAGGGGGTCACATCACAGAGGAGTATTGGTAAATGAATTGATTTTGTACTCTGAAAAATTTGTTGGATCCTAGATAATTAATGAGCATCACACCTGATTCAGTCTTGACAGAAAATTGCTGTTTTGAAAGTTGATCTTGTCTTCTCAAGGTCTCAGATCAATGCAAACTCGGTAAGATCATGTACATATAATATTTCATTTTACATGTGTAATTCAAGTGCTCTCCACATTTTCATATTGTGCAACATACACACATAAATGTGCCCAAGTTTACATTTTAGTAATAATCAATGTATCAGGGTGATTGAAACTGTATTTGAATATAGTCAAAATGGATAGAGCTCCAGTACATCTAGCAGCTGAAATAGATGAATAATTTGATTCTGATGATTCATTTTACATGTACAGAATTGCTGACTGCAGGGCACCTTGCTGAATACCCACAGCTGTTGCCACTGTCATAGATCCATTATAAAGAGTGTAGAAGTTTTATTGATGGAAGCGTTTCACTGCATTAGCTTTAATCAATACACAAACTTGTTAGGCTATGGGATCATCTGTATTAGCTTTTCTATTTTCATTGCTCAGTTAATCAATAATCATTTTATTCCACAAAACTTTGTGAGTAAGGTGTACATGAGGACTTTTGAAGGAGTTGAAAATAATAAAAGTTTCTGTATCCCAGATTATGATCATTGTTTCTTCATTGATTTTTGCATGCTTTTGCAGCCATTTTCTTGGGCAATCTTTTTTTCATTGAAAAAAATAATGAAGAAAACTGTCTTAAAAAATGCCACATTTAAGGACAATATAACATTTCTGTTCGGGACTTTGACATATTCCATAGTGCGGTAGGGGTGGGTGTTTTTGACACTTTGCCCTCAAATACAGAGAAAGTGAAGTGGACCTTGCTTCAGGACTATGCCTTTGCCCTTGATTGTTTTAGTATTATAAGTTAACCTTAGAATATCATGTCATTTTTCAGTTTCAAATTAATTTAAAATGTAGTTAAATGATACCTACCAATTTTTTATCCATATTTAAGGTGATTTAATGGTTAATTCCCATCTGCTTTGATCTGTGAAATTGCAGCAGTACTTTTAGCACATGCACGATGATGAAGTTAGTGAAATTCTGCACTTTTGTAACTTCAACACAAGCAAAGTCTTATAGAAGTATACTGATGTTCAAATATATGCAGTATTAAAGAGTATGAATCTTACTAAGAGCTATTACTTTCTTTTTATATCAATAAGTGACTTAGATAATAACCATTTCGTCATCATTGCCAATAATTTTATGTGAAGGTAAGCCATTCTTGAAAATTACAAATGATGAATATTAGTGGTAGCATGTTTTTTGAGTTCTCAGGGCATCTGTGTCTTTATATTTTATTGAGTATTCGTGCACTTTTTTAAAAAAGGTATATAGGTTCTTTCCTTCAGCCATTTTCAGGGGGTGGGGAGGAGCAAGAAAGAGTGCATTGTTTGGGTGCTAGTAAATTGGAGCTACATTTAGATAATAGGTGCTGTTATTTATGGTGTGTGAATGGAAAAGATTGTAATTCTGTTTCATCATTCTCTCTCTCCATTGCTCTCTGACACACACACATACCCACACAGGGTAGAAATTGGCTGGGTCATATATACTTTATATTGTAATAGTCCTTGGACCGAGTACATGCAGATTTCACAATTGGAATGCATTTTTTACCCTTAACAAGTGTCAGAGTTGAGTATTGCTTAACATTTGGCATTCATTAGTTATAAATAATCTATGCATATTTTGCCTGCTAATGTCAGTTTAGAATTTGCAATTGAAATGAATTCATTTTTATTTTAATAACGGTACCCTATGTAAGCTTGATACAAAAATAGGTCAATATTGTGCGCATATTATGTGGCAGTTTCACATTTAGCCCTTGTTTTTTTAATGGCAATTGCATTGACTGTGACACTTTAAGTAACTGAGGCTTCAGTTTAATGTAGAAATTCCCTTCAAAGAGCTATCAGACACCTTTGCGAGTCATAGTTCTAAGAAATAAAGAGACAGAAATTGCAAAAATTTGTGTGATATTTCATCTGGTTAGGAAATGTTGCCATTATTTTTTAAGTGGAAGCTTTATCGATACAATGTCATACCAAAGAGAAGTCAGCATATACATCTATAAGCATGTAATTACTTTTGACAAGTACAATATTTCCAATAACTTTCACACAGTGCATGCATCTTTAATCTATTGATGCAGCAGAGAATGTCTAGATTCCAGCCAGTAAGCCAAAATCTGTTTGGGGCAGTGAGCTAGAAATGTTCTATTTCTTTTGGCCAATCAGCAATCTTCCTTTTTTAGGCCAAAAAAGAAAGTGTTTCTGGTTTGCTGACTGTCCCTGATTTTCATTGCCGACCCTAGCACTTTTTCCCACAAGGTAACATAAAGATCCTGAAATTGATTTGTGCATCTAATTGACCTGGTTTTGCCCAGTACTTGAAGGTATTTATGTATATACGAATCATTATATTGTTACGTGTAGGCTCATACAAAAGTAACAAAAGAAAAGAGTGAAGTCAACAAGCTTTGTAAATTTAACAAAATAATTTATTTCCTTAGAAAACAAGATAAAACTATGAAATAGGACTTATTGTTTGTGAAAATAATCAAAAAATTAATCATAGATTTGAAAATATAAATGTCTTATCATTAAACAGTTCTAATTGAATCCAGGTTCGAATTTTGATGAAGTTCCAATATGGAAGGCGATGATGTCAGATGAGGTCATTGTACCGATGGCAACAGTTCCTCGTTAAAACACAATTTATAATCATCTGTTTAAAATTCCAGAATAAATTTCCACAGAATGTCTTTGTTCCAGAATTTTTATAAAGGAAAGCACTTGTGTTGTTTTCTAGAGAATTCAAATTATTAAATCCCAAAAAATAGATGAACTTCAGAACAAACTTTAACTTAATTTGAAATTAGTGACTCTTTTTAATTCTTTTAACTGCAAATTACTGACATTGTTCATGTGAAAAGTAACTACATACTTACATAAATATCACTAGTCACTATAAATATCATTAGTATTGACTTTGAGATGACAATGTATCATTGGAACTGCAGTTTTGAACATACTGATGGGGTCAATTGCAACAATGTCTGACCAGTAAAAAATTGCACAATTTTGACATTATCTGTCTCTTAACTTATGCAGTATCTCACTCATAATGATGTGTGACAGCTCATTGAAAAGGAAAATTATGACGTTAAGATTACTGATAGGTTTCACTGTAAATGCGAATGTAAGAAATCAAGTCCCATTTGAGTATCAAACTTGCATCAGGTACCTGTGGTTTTTTTTTGTTGTTTTTTTTTAAATATGTAAGAAATGTAGGGAAAAACTTTACCATGTGTTGAGTGTATTGAGGACATGGAATTTTTGTGTATCCAGATTTGTATTGCAACTGTGTATTATCGCTCTTTTTAACCTCACACCTGTATGATACATTTTGTAAGTACAATGTTGTACCTGTAGAAGGAATGATCATACATCATAATGAAATAGAGACCACCAGGATGAATATGTTGGTACATCATTTTTAATTGCCAGGCAAATCACCTTGATTGACCTGTACTTTTAGCAGCTTGAGGGGGGTCCTGGCTTGGGACATGATCATACATTATGTAAGTACCACAAAGTCTGACATGATTTATTTACTGTACCTGTGATTGTTAGGATGGATGGACTGAATGTTTTTGGTCATGGTAGTAGATGTTAACTGCATAAACGAGGCAGTTTTTTCTGGTTTGGAAACTTTTTTAAAAATATGATCATGTTGAAAGTTGTAATGGAAATTGGCCCTCTGGGTAACTAGAGCAGGGTTCTCAAATTATCTTGCTATAATTATGTAATTGAGTGTTGGGTGATTGCAGTTGGCAAGAGGTCACACTGATTCACAGTTGTCAGCAGTTCATTATATGATTTAGTCACAGTCAATAATACCTCAAACTGAACCCATATAGAAACACGACTGATGAATCTTTGGACTGGCATAATGAATGCCTATGATGAAGTAGTATGTTGTTTCATTGGTCAGTTTAAGAAACGGACATTCACTGCAGAACATGTAACAGTTGTTTCTATTGGCACACTTCAGCTAAATCAATATGTCAAGTTTTGAGCATCAAACCAATCAAAATTGTTATTGCATGGCTAAACAAAATTTAACATGGAAAGTTGACAATTACCTCACAAGTTAAGATACAGGGTTAATACTATTAGATCATTGAGAAGCAATGGTGTACATAATGTTGGGGCAAGTTTCTGGTCAGGATTGGCCCAGTTACTGGAATGCTGGCAGGCAACAAACCACCATCCACAAATGGAAATTATTCAGTTGTCTTTTTTTAAATCTCGTGTAGATTAAAGAAGTGCATAAACCTGTGTGACATTTTCCATTATCAGGACTGATGATGAGTTATGAGTATTGTATGCAGTTATGACTAACTTGCCTACGTTATGTTGATCATTTTTTTGGAGATCTCAAATGAATTGCTGGGTAGATTTGTAACACATTTTCCACTAGCAGGGCTGAATATACTTCTATGAGTAAAACATCTATGTTACAATTTGGGCATATTTATTCCCATTAAGTTTCAGTAACCAATCACAGTGCAGCAAATAATCTTAAGTTTTCTGTGGAGATTACTGCTTAAGGTTTTCTTCCTCAAAGACATGAAGTCACACACACACACATACACACACACACATATATCACAAGAATAAAATATAGACTAAAAGTGAAATTCATTGATTGTTTGCTTGTTTAGTTGCCAAAGAAATATAGATGTACATGCATTCTTGAAGGATACAAAGGTATTTCTTGGTTCACAGTTGTATGTGAAAATGAACATTTAGGCTGTAATTGTGTTTATTGCATGATCCTAGATTTTGATAATCAGGTGGGGTTGTTCAAAAATAATATTTGACAAATTCATTGAGACTTTTAAGTATTGTGCACCCCCTTTATGACCATGTTCTTGTGAGCCATCCAAACGGTTTGTTAGAAGCGATGGAATTTTATCCTGGAAGATATTTCGACAAGACCATTTCATAAATGTGCATAAAACACAAATATAGGGTATTTATTTATAAAAGTCATTGTTTGGTCCTGTTGTTTATTGTTTTACAGGACAGCAGCACAAGTAGGTTGTATAGTGCCAAGTCAGTTGCCCAAGGACACGCCATGGTAGCCGACCTGGGTTGATGTGATGGCAGGATTTTAATCAGCACCCTTTCGGTTGCGTGTTCAGCATGCTAACCACTGAGCCACCATGGCTTTCATTAATTAGTCATCTTTTGCAACATGTCAGGCCAATTCTACCAACCTGTACGGGGTGGGTGGGGTAACGATGTGAAATCACATCATAATTGGCTGTCATTATTTAAGAACTGATACTGAATGTAATATTGTAGGTAGCAGTGACAAAGTAAAATGCATTATAATAGGATCCATTACCAAAGCCTCATTATAATGGGGGCAGTGCTGTAGGGTGTGTGGGGTTGGCTGCGAGGGACCATTGTATTGATACCCTAAGCCTTTGTTGTAGGTTTCAGTTTTGACCCACTAACCTGTTCGTACATAGTCATAGCTTGCATTTATGACACTTTCTGTTAATTAAGTTCACATCTGATTTTAACTTCTTGTTACAAATACCTCTGTATGCCCTTTTTTAAATTCAGTATGAACTTTCATATTTTTTCCATTAAAAATATTTGCATGTGATTTACTTTACTGTTTGTGCAACTGTGTGAATGTATTATGTATATAAAATATGTAAATAATAGATTTGCACATGGAAGTTTAGTTCTGTATAACCAATTGTATCTTTAAAATAAGTATTATTTTTATTATTGTTTGATGAAAAGAATGCAACTGAAAATTTAACTTGTAAATCAGTAAGCTGTATATAAAAATCTGGGCTTCCATTATATATTTCTTGCCTGTTAATAGGCAAAGACCATTATAGGAGGACCTGCTAGTTTAAAAAAAAAATAATTGGTTAATTTTAATGCCATTTGTCTTGCTGTATCACTCATGATTCTTCTTATGCATTAAACTAATATACTTGTTGGGTTAGCAAGTCATTCTTATGTTTTAACATCACTTTTTCCAGAAGTTTAGGTTGGGTTGGGACTTATTTATTGAGTCCATTAGGATAGACCTTTTTCCAAGGGATGTAGATATATTTATTGTTTTGCTTCTATTAAAACTATGTGTGGCATAGACAGGTCTTTGCTTACTTCTGATAACTCTTTCCATGGCATATACAGGTCTTTGCTTATTTCTGATAAATCTGTGCTTGGCATATATACAGGCCTATTTTTACTTCTGGAAAAAATCTGTGCTTGACATATACAAGTCTTTGCTTACTTCTGATAAATCTGCTTGACATATACAGGTCTTTGTTTATTTCTAATAAATTTGTGCTTGACATATAAAGGCCTATTTTTACTTTAAAAAAATCCCTGCCTGCCATATACAAGCCTAATGTTACTTCTAATAAATTTGTGCTTGACATATAAAGGCCTATTTTTACTTTAAAAAAAATCCCTGCCTGTCATACACAAGCCTAATGTTAATTCTAATAAATTTGTGCTTGACATATATAAAGGCCTAATGTTACTTAAAATAAATATGTGCTTGACATATATAAAGGCCCAATGTTACTTCAAATAAATATGTGCTTGACATATACAGGCTTATTTTTTACTTCTACCATTTAAATCTGTCCTTGGCATATACAGGTCTAAAAATATGAATATATTGCTATCATTTGTGTACATTTTATAATGTCAGCTGTATTTGCTTCTCCATTTAGGAATGAGTGATCTTAAACAAAGAATTGTTTGGTTTGGTTTGGTTTGGTGTTTTAAGGCACAGGAACAGCAGTAGGTTATTTAGTGCCCTGGCAATTAGAGTCAAGTGTTTTGTTTGAGGACACGCAACAATAGCTGAACCCTGCTGATCAGATGGGGGTAATGGAGTAAGGTTTTTTACATTCAGTTGTAAGTGCTCAATTATAGTATGATACAACCTTTTGTTTAATCTGAAACATACAAGGTAATGTTTTTAGAATGAAGACAAGAGCTCAACTTAAAGTAAAAACCACCTCTCTGCACCTCACACTGATTGGCATTTGGTACTTGGCCCTACAGGATCAGATTCAACCCTAGTCAAATTCTTACCTATTTAAGTGTGTCAAAATTTATTGTCTGTTCATAAGAGTAGAAACTCAATATATAGGGTATGTTAATTAAGCCTAGTTGCACCTGGCAGGTGAGAGACCAGGTTAAGTGGAAAGTTTCTGGAGCTGTTTAGCATTGGTGAAAGTGAAGATGATTTTAAAGTTGGACTTTGTAAATAGAGAAATTTATATTTGAACTAAAGCTTACTGCCAGTCAGAATTTGAATCAGAGCCATAGCTCTTTTCATATCAGATTTAAAGGAATAACCTTTTGCAGGGGAAATGTTTTTAAGATATTTAAGAACTGGTATTGGGGTGGGGAGCAAAAGTAACAATTACATGGCATGGAGCCTTCAAATAAATCAAGAGAACCCATGTGGGGGCAGGTAGAATGCATTAATGTTGAAACAAACCAACAAACAAAAGACTGGCAGATAGACAAGACATGGGGAAAACGTCATCTGTGACAAGATGAGTTGCACTAAAGTTGCATTATGTATGATTTTGTGCTGCACACTTTTGTAACATCTGTCATATGCAATGAGTGTTTGGCACAACAGCAAAAATGTTGCAATTGCAGGTTATAAAAGTGTGCATTTGTGCACAGAGTACATGATCTTCTCAAATGCAAATTAAGATACAGTCAGTTCATAGCCATGTTCTTCATGGGTAAATATCATGGCAGATGCTTGCATGTAAGTAAAATCTATATATATATATATATATATATATATATATATATATATATATATATATATATATATATATATATATCAATATGCAATACAGTCTCCCATGATAATCATTACAGGATTGGAATTTGTGTACATGTATTTTATCCTAATTTTTATGGATTTCTATTTAAACAGGTAGTATGGCATTATCCTGATTTTCAAAAAAGCAAAAAACAAAAACAATTTCATTCTTCTGACAGATGATGGATCTGGATTTCTAATTTTACTTTGGAGCACAATTTTAAAGGTTAAAGAAGGCTTTGATAGATTCCTTCATCAGGCTTCATCTACATATATGTTGATTATCATTATCAATTATTCAATAATATAGTCCATGTTTTAATACTTTATAACTTGTGATTAGTATGATATTCTTTAGTCTTAGTAATAGTTCGTATTAGAATAATTGAATTGGTGTCAGAAGTTGGCTGGACACCTGCTAATAGTTCGTGGATGGCATTCTGTAAATGTAGCTTCCAGGCAGTAGCTTCAGCAGCTGCAGGTGAAGGAGTTTTGGAATGTAAATTATTAGTAGCACCTGGTCTTCCAAGTTGCTTCCTTATGTACTGTGTATTGGTTGGAAATTACTGCAGATGAATGAAGAGACATCCTTGCAATGTTCAGTAGTAAAACAGACATTTGCTCACATCAGTTGTTTATCCTGTACATCAGTTCTTATATATGTTTGTAATTTGGGCAGAACATATGGTTCCATGTCTGTTACCATTGCCCATTCTTCATGATAGCTATAGTTCAAGCACTTATCTCCAGCAGACTTTGTGGATAGCTTACAGTTGGGGCAATGAACAACCCTGTAAGTTTTACCAAAGGACTTCTTATGCTGTTATAATTAGTCTTAAATGATCATAGTGCCAATCTGACATGATGTATGGTTGTATCAGCATGAGGTTTATATTAAAGGACTTCTTATTATGTATACTCAGTCATAAATGAAAATGGTGACGATTTGATGTCCAATATGGCTACCACAGCAACCGTCTAGAAAATCTTTTGATCATTGCTTCTCCTAATGAATGGTCATATCATCTTGGTGTTTTCATTAAAAGACTTCCTGTAATGTTTGTCGATCTTCAATTAAAATGGTGATGATCTAATGTCGATACATGGCCACCTTGAAAATCTTGTTTTAGCTACTCTTTAAAGGGGAAGTCATTTTGATGTAGGGTTTTCAGAGGCAAGACAGAGTAAGGACTTGAAATGATCAGCATGCTCTAGATAACCACACAGATTGTGAGACAAGATATAGAGTAAAGACTTCAAATCTGGTTTCCAACCTTTTTTTGGCAGTCATCTAAACAATAGTTTTTCTGAGCCTTACGACACTCTCCAGATTTTTAAAAGTTTTTCTGTCCCACCCCCAAAATTCTGGCAACTCTCCAGAATGTCCTCACGACCCTGATTTGGATCGCGACCTGGGATTGGAAACTATTGCTTTAAATGGTCTGATTTGCAGGGTAGGGTACTTGTCTAAATCCCATATGGGTTCAATTCTTAACGAGTTTGCTAAAGAATTGAAAACAATTGTTGAATTTTGCAAGGAACAGATTATTGTTGTTAGAGGATAAAATGTTGAGAAGAAAAAAGTCAAGACACTATCAAGAGGTCTTGGTGCCAACATCACACAGAAAACAGGATAATTAATTTTATGAACCTGTACTCAACAGTAGCCCATTTCACAGTATCTTAGTTTGTAAGATATGGAGCTTGATTGTATGTAACTTGTCCTGTATCCAGTGATAGCAATAAACAACATTGCAATCTTTGCGAAGAGAATGTTCCATGTAAATCCAGTTAACAAAGTTAAAAGCAACAGTGATAGAGAGGAACCTTCCCATGAATATTTAGACACCAAAGAAGATGATTGGTTGGTTTTGTGGGGTTTAACACCATTTTTTAGCACATGATAGTACATGGCGGCCAGTATATTTGGTGGTGGAAGAACCAGGGAAGACCCCAGGAAGAACCACCAACACGTGGGCAAGCTTTCTCACGTAGCCATGTTGGTCGATCCAAGACTTGAACCCATGTGTACAGAGGTAAGATATGAGTGATCTGTACACACAAGTGCCAAAGAGTACTCATCCACTTATGGGGCCCCTGAAGAAATTGAAGATGGAACTTAACCTGTATATAATGATGTACAAGATATTAGTAAACAACAAAAATTGTATTTATCTGTCATAAGAATGCTCAAAGAACAGAATAATTTGGAAAAGTGCTAGAAATATATGTTGCCAGTGATCCCCCCCCCATTAATTTATGATAATGGATATTTATTGACATTACTGAATTGTTTTCTTACAAAATTTATCACCCTTCCCTTCCAAGAATGGACACAGAAACAACTGTGCCGTTTCTTTGAGTAAGTTTTCATTTCATTTGAATGTGTATATTTATGCCAGGAAATGCACAACATGCAGGAGCTTCTGGAGGCTTTGCCCAATGGGTCCCCACCTAGGGTTCCATCCCACACACCCCTTTCATGCCTGCAACCTAGAGATTTCTCCTTTAGACAAATGATACAGATGTGCTGTTAAATATGGATGAAGATGCAAATACTGTAGAAACTTTGAAACAATTCATATAATGTGCATTCAACAACATAGGAAGACATTTCATAAGAAAACATCCTAATGTCAGTATCGTGAGCGATCTTGGGTCAACATGGGCCTCTTGTTTTAGTTAGAAATAAGTATAATTTCCAGAAGCACATTTGTGATTCATTTTATTCTTTGCATTGTGTGCTAAATACAGAAAACAATCTCATACTTGACACATTCCTTTTACAGCTTCTACATAAAATAAAAAAAATTTAAGATGAAGTATTTATGTATTAATCAGGGTGTAAACCTGCTGTTATGCATACAGTTGACGTTATTAAACTTGCTCTCCCCCCCCCCAACGATAACACTAACCCCCCTCCCCCCTTTTCTCAAGTTTTAGCAATATGTGCCGGCATTGTTAGAAAGCACCTGTGGTCGAATATCAGGTAGATGTGCATACATTTGTTTTCCAAAAAGGTCACCTGTGCTTCTCTGTATGACTGATAGTCAGCCTGTCTACTGTTGTGCTTGTGGGCACAAGTTTTAGGTCGGCACCTGTCCCAGATCTGTTAAAACAGTTCCAAGCTTTGGTAGCAGAATTGGCAGCATTAAACATGACATATATACACACTGCAGGACGTTTGCAGTTACATGCAAGATACACTTGTATATTCTCTGTGTTTTGCTTTTAGTATAATAAAGTCAACGCTGATGTACTCATGATTTAAAATTATTAAGTATCCACACCTGCTTGATCAGTGTTCAACTGTAGATTTCAGGTAAGCATGCGCACAGTTTGGATGTACTGGTAAGTGGGCAGATACTGTAGGCAGTTGGCTGTTGGGTACCATATGGCGGGATACTACTGTGGTTTATATTCCCTTTCTACCTCTGGCACACATCTTAAACACACGTGTACATCAGCAGCCATCAGTTGTGTGGAAGGGAGGTAGAGATGGGGGAGAGAAGCTGATATAGGCTGCAGGTGCTATAGACTGCATTGCTGTTATCAGATTCAGCTGTGTGTAGGACAACTTGGTAGTAATACTGTACAGATCAGACTGCTGGAATCTGGGGCACGGCACTGCCATATGGCTACTACAAATCTAAGCAAGCTGAGCCACATGTGTCTATGTTTTAGAGGGCAAGATATAGCTCAAAATCTGATTGGCTCATAGTGTAGCAGGTTTACTGGTCCAGGGTGTCCTCAGCACAAGGTTCAAATGGAGGTAAAGGCAGAGTGGTACTTAATGTCTTCCCCTGCCTGCAGTGCCTAGACAAGATGAAAGTACTGAATTTGAAGTGCCTAATTTTTCATTTATTATCTTTGCTTTATTACTTTTGTTTCCATAACTACCAGCATTAAACTTTCTGCATCTAGTTGCATGTGCAATTTCGATGACTTGAAACTTGTATTTAAGTCTTTTAGAGGACTATTATTTGGGCACTTTAAAAATTGGGTCACATTGGCACCACTTGGCCTATTGTTGCTCAAGTTGAGCGTTTAGGTTTATTGCTGCATTGATGCATATGACACAAAGAATTGTCAAGTTCTTTTGTTGGTATGTCATTTTTGGAATGTTTAAGGGCTTACCATTTATATTTTGTGGGGTGTCTTTGGAAGAAAAAAAAATTATTGTCCTTTGCTTCAAGAAAAATTTTTTGTCAAATAATTTAATGTATTTAATTTTTTTTCTGCCAAAAATCTGAGAACAAACATTTTTCCCCTAGCTGTAGTTTGGATTGGATGTTTTGCTCCCCCCCCCCCCTTTTTTTAAGAAGTAGGTCCCAAATAGTGGAGCCTTATAATGTCAGGCTGATATATAGAACATTCTACATGACAGTGTGCACCCCACACAATTTGTATATGCTGCTTCAGAAACTGATAAAGTGTTAGGAATACCAAGTCAATTTTGACACTGATAATTTGTTTGATCATCTTGTCATTTTTATGAAGACAAGTTGGTCACTTGGATCAAATCACAGCTAAATGCGGAATCCAATTCAATTATGGCATTGGTTAGAGATCGAAAAGTCTCCATACCCAGCTCATCTCTACCCATCCTCATTAGCATGTCAAAGGTTGTCAGTAAACTTAATTCCTCATCATCTCTTGACGCATGTAGCTTTGTTGTTGTTGTAGGGTTTAACGCCATTTTTCAGCACGAGATAGGCTTTACATGGTGGCCAGTATAAATAGTGGAGGAATAACCTGGGAAAACCCCGGAAAGAACCACCAACCCACGAGAAGCTACTGGCAAGCTTTCTAACATAACCACATTTGGCAGAACCCAAGACTCAAACCCATGCAGGCAGAGTTGAGATGGCAATGATCCATAACAGTGGGTCCTTTAGGCCAGTTGGCTACTTGGGGCCCCCCACATGTAGCTTTCCAGAATAGTGCTTTTAAAAGTGTGCTCTTGCAGCTTTGGAGTTGCTTGCTGCAACAAGCAAAGTCAATTGACCAATGAGAGAACTTTTTACAAGACTTGTTTGGTTTCACTATGTGGACTTTTCATTATGTCCATATACCTTGAATTGAAAATAAAATGT
Organism: Megalonaias nervosa; assembly: GCA_016617855.1. Lineage (NCBI taxonomy): Eukaryota > Metazoa > Mollusca > Bivalvia > Unionida > Unionidae > Megalonaias > Megalonaias nervosa. Next base: position 8,585 of record JAECUM010004446.1, on the reverse strand, counting down.
GTATAGAAGATATGAAAAGTTTGCAGGGGTCACGCTACCAGGCGAATTGGGTGACTAAGTCACCTAAAAAATGTAAACTTTCCCTACTTATGTTAGGAAAGCGAAAATGATTTTGCTGTATGATTTTTAGAGGTACCTTGAGTGACCCTACTTTTTTATGACCCCTCGCCTTGGCCAGGTTAGTTCAAGTGTTGTGTTGTAGCGAAATGTATTCATCAAGCCATCAGTAGCTAGGCCTAGTTTTGATATCAATTACACTGACAAACAAACTCTTGCACATTCCCAGGCATGTGTTTTGATAGCTGATTGGCCATTAACCCTTTCAACAATAAGTTCTCAACTATCACTGCCCAATTTCCGCAAGCTATCCTTTGATGATAAAAACATACAAACTTGTGTTTCGAAACTTGAACAATAATATGTAAATAGCAATTTGTGTTTTATGAACAGAATCGGTGATCGGGATATTTTAACTGCCTCTTGTTCACTATTTCATTATAATTAGTTTGAATCTGTAAGTGAACTAGTAAAGGGGAATAATGGCAGACATCGCTGTGTCGGGAAGTACCAGTTTATTAGATTGTTTTTATAAATGATTGGGCAAATATATTCAGAAAAATATACAATTCATAGGAAGCAAAGCCTAGGTATTATATTATTGAAGATTTAGCTTTAAAATGCAGTTATGTAGGTCAGAAATATATGGGACAATTTGCGAGAAGCGCAATAAGGTCAAGGTTGTTTTCTGTGAAAATACAGGACAAAAAAGCAGCAAATACAATTTACCGTATCTACTTGTGTATAAACCCGTTTGTGCATACGCTGACCCCGAAAACTGGATAGGCATATAACACTAAAAAGTGTAAGACTCGTGTATAAGCTGACCAAAAAGTCCGAGCTGATGTCACAAGATGCACACTGTAAGTTCTAAATGCATTTATTAAGGCTAACTTATATTATCAAAAATTACCGGTATAACTATCTTGAGGTTGGCATGTACGATTATTGCACAGAAATTATATAAATTTGTTTGAAAAGTCAAGAAATTTATTTCATTTTCTGTTTTCTTATTGTTTTTGCCTAATTCAGATTCATGTACAACTTGATAGGATGATGGCAAGAATTGAGCATTCGTGGGTTGCCATAACACTGCCTCTCCCTTTTGACTTGATTATAGTTTGTTTTTGCATTTTTGCATTAGACTTTTTATATCAGTGCACCAGTAATTATGTTTTTATTTTGCCATGAAATTGTAAATACCTAACTCATTAAAACATCATCCCAGTATGACAACATTGAACAACAATAAGGTTAGATTCAATGCTCTCAATTCGGCTAGTGAGCATATATACATAATGGCACCACCGCATGTACATCGTAGTTTTGAACACGCACCAAATGAAGTACATCCCTTAAATTCAAATCATGGGCACCACCGCACTAAACTTTAATGATAAATCCACAATACAGTAAAGAAGTTTCAGAAATGATGCTTCAAAAATCATGCTAATACCCAAAACAAAAATGAGTTGTAGCTTGCTTTGGTGTAAGCGACGTATACCCCATTTTACAAATCTACTGTAATCATGCTAATATTATAGACTGAAAAGTAATTACATGTTAAAATACTGGTATAGTTGCTGGTCAAAATTCCCTCTTAACCCAAGCCAGTTTCAGGGTTTTGATTATTAGCTGGCCAGAGAGATTAATCTGCTAATTATAAACAAAGGAGATTCCAAAACATCCAGCTTTCCATTGTGTGGAAAATTATGATTTTGTTCAGCCAAAATACAAAAGTAAAATAGACTGATGATCTTATTTGATCTATGTTCAGAATTTTAGCCTCTTTTATTACCATTCTTTCATGAACATGTAACAATTATGCTAGCTGTGCCTTGCACAATTGAACGTGTGTACCTTTTCATAAAGATTGCCTCAATTTGTAGCATCGCTTATATCATTGAAAAATAGTAACTCGTGAGTGTGTGGATTGACGTAAAAGAAACAGCTTTTACTGAATAGTTGAAGTGTTATCTCGAAAAACGCAATTTGGTCGAAAAATGAATAAAGCAAAATCTACATCTAACATGTTTGGGAATACACAAGGATTAAAGTAATGCTAGGCATGATTTGCACTGTGTAAGTACTGTACATTATAGTACAGCCTGGTCTCCTGGGTAAACTTGAACTGGACCCTTGAATTATGAAGTCTTTATTTACATTTATTTAATTTTGTGTTGGAGAAATCAGAAAATATGCACATGCAAAATAATAACAAAAGCAATCATAGTAGTTTATAACAGTTTAGTAAGTGTTCACTGAGAATGTATTTTTTTTTCACATGAATATACATCTTAGGACATGGAAAATAATTATTTTTTCATGTCCTAAAATTTACAGAAATTATGGTAGTCAACACAAAAACCTTAAAAACTTTAAAGTTTGGACCTTGGCCTGCGGATACGCCAACTCCCTTCTTCCAGGTCTTTAAATTTTCCTAAATTATTCGACTTATAAGCAAGTATATCGGGTAACCATTTGCCTAAAGCTACTAATAGTACGTAGACAAATAATTAAACCATAAATTTGAAATCCTATCAATGGACTGTTATAATGAAGCTATATAAAGTGGTTACATTACTTAAATCCCGTCCTTCTAAAAATAGATGCACTTACATGTCTGTGTTGATTCGTTTGGAATGAAGTGTTTACTTCATATACCAACTGTAAAGGAGCTACGTCTGTAATTTTATGCATTTTGTTGTGTTATGTATGAATAGTTATGGTAATGTTTTATCTGCAATAAAGAAATCAGAATAAACAGTATGAACTGAAGACACGTGCATTCGCCCTCATGTACATGGTACAGGGGATGTTTCAATCACCTTTAGAAATCATTCAAGTGCCATTAATGTGACTTTTAGAAAGTTAAAAAAGAAAACGAACAAAAAACCCACCATGATTAAAGCTAGTTGATTAAGCATTTTTACTAACTTGTAATTGCAATAATATTATATGGTTACTCAGTTAAAATTATTACAATGTAGCTTGTATTTATTCACTTTTAAAGTGATATGGCCAAAATAACCCAGAAAATTTTCAACTTGAAAATAAAGTAATGCTTAAATCCAATGTTAAATGCAACTCTGAATACTGGGAAATAAATGGCATAATTAAAATAAGAGAACAAACACGTTTAAATATATATCATTTCTTGCTTTGCTTCTACTTCTCCCAGTTGAGCTCTCACTCCTCCCTGCTCTGTCCAGAAGGAGAAGTCACTTCTCCCTAAAATTCAAGTCTAGCTTGACCCCTGGTCTGTATTGGAGAAATGTACATGAAGCATGTTTACTTTTATATATGGAGGCTAGTTATTCTAAATTTTGTGCCTGGAAAATGTAATGAGCAATCTGATTGGATCGGTTTCTTTATGCTGTATCCAATCAGAGAGCCAACCAAACTTGACACTGTTCATTATAAACAAGATCAATGACCCTTGGCTAGCAAAGATGACCTCTACCAGGCTTGAAGGGTTTGGGGCTCAAGTATGGACAAGAAAAGTCAGATGCAACTAAGCTTTCATTGTTTTAATAATCAGAATTTGGTTAGAATGCTGAATTGCTAATGGATGATAAATCATAACATTTTATAAGGGTGTGTGGTATGAAGTTTATATTAGTTGAGGTACTTTATATTCTATCTACTGGTATATTTGGGATCAACTACTCTGGCTACACATTAATTGTGACACTGTGTTGGAAGGTGCAAACTTGAATGATTAGAAATAAACATGCTGCCAGTGTTTTAATTCTTTTTGAAGAAATTTGATCAGCTAATGTATTCAGTCAAGCCATGGTATTTTTGACTCGGAGTAACTATTACATAATGGTAGCTAAGGATAACAAGAATATGGGGGATTTTAGTTTTGCTAAACTGCTTGACATTTTGGTACAAGATTCATGTGAACCTGTTACGGGTTACTGGGACAATTCTCAGTCAGATTTGAGAAAGCAGTAGCAAGTGTTGAAAAAGAGCATTGTATGCTTTTCTGCCTTGAATAGAAATTTATGCATCTGTCTATCTCCTGGTTTGGTCCAATTTGACCATACATTGGGAAGTAGATTGGTTTTGGTTGTGTAGGGTCTAATGCCCTTCACTGCACATTATAGGCATTACTTGGCAGCCATTGTGTCTGCTGGAGGAAGACCCCAGGAAGAACTACTGACCTGCCTGAAGCAACTGGCAAGCTTTCTCAAATATCCACATTTGTCAAGCTGAAATGTGGTCAGAGGTGAGATCTGCAAGTGATCTGTAATGGTGAAGGCCTTAGACCACTCGTACACCCATGGAGCTTTATGGGAAGTAGAACAAGTAAAAAATTTAGTTTGATCACATGCAAATCCACATAGCCTTAGGAAGTTTCTATACATTTGTATGCGTGGATCTCAGATTACAGTTAGATAAACATGCATACAGTCCAAAATTCCACACAAATGAGATAATTACATTAATTCTTTTAAAACTTTTACTTCAGAACTAAGTAACAAGGGTCATGCAGTTTATTTACTACAGATCCCTGCATCATTTTGGAAGCTGATACTTTCACTTTATTTCACTCTAGTATGATGTTGGTTGTATGTTTTATCTTGTCAGGTGAAATTTGTTTCGTAGGTTGGATGGGATAGATCTCCGACATAAGAAAACAATCTTTGCATTTAAGATATCACAACTTCTTTGCATACAATGTAATTCAGATATTTTACCATTTGTGATACAACCTGAAGGCATTAATTAATGAATTTATTATTTGTATTACCATTATTAATATTATTGTTATTATTATTATTATTATTATTATTATTATTATTTGCTGGAGGAACTAGAAATTATTCTTTTTATGTGCAAGTCATTTTCATTCCCAGCCTTCTACATCTGGACCAGGATGCTGCTTGGGGGTGGGGATGAGGGTGGGGATTGAACACCAGGCCACTTCAAGTGGGAAAATTGTGAGTAAGACTTAAGGAAAAAATTGCTTTAGACATTTCTGTGGGTGGTAGGGAATGAACTGTGAGTTACTTAAAATGTACATCATTGTTGGGGTGTGGTGGGGTGAGGGTGGGGGCTGTGAGGAGTGAAAAGGCAATTTTTTCAGTTTTATGCATGTGACTTGTGAATGACACATAATAACTGCCAATTACTTTGGCTATTTTAATTTTCTTGGGGACATAAAATTATAGTTGAATAGTTAAGGAAAATTATATTGAAGGAGGGTCCATTTTTTCGCAGCCCCAAAATTTATATACATTTCATTCATTAAATAGAAGATATACTTGATTAACAAATTTGTTCTCTGCCACTTTTTATTTTCTGACAAGAGACCAACCTAGGCTCCCAAAATAAGGAGAAAGGACTTCTTTTTATCATGTGATAAAAAACCCCTAAACCCAACAGATTTATTATTTTAAAAAAATGGCAAAATAATGATTTGACTTTTGAGTACATTTGGATGCCGCATACGTAATGGTTTTTGTATATCAGGATGTCATGACATTGTTCGTGTCATCATGAGGTATTATTATTTATATGTATTATGGAAAAAAGATATTGGGTTATGTAATTTATGATAAAAGTAGTAATGTGATCATTTTCACTTTGGGAGTAAATATTAGGAAAGCATATTGAAAGAAAAGTAAAGGAAATGTCAGAAATTAGTGGCATAATACAATTTTTGTATTCAATTAAATTAATTCATGAAATACATTTTTTATAACATAACTTTTAAAGTCATTAAAATATTTTTGCAACAAGCTGAAAGTTTGTGATGATGTTAAATCTTTTTTAAAGCCTGTACAATTTCCAACTTTATAATGAGCACATTTGGTGTGTACTAAGACCTGAAATAATACTGAACTAACATAGTGTTGTCCAACATTTCACCAGTCAAAAGTTTCTATCTGGCTTGCCAATCTTTAATAATTTGTGCTGACTAGTTGTGGAAAACTTCAGCAAAATTTATAAAATGGACCCACCAATGAAAAAAGTGCAATGTGGGACCCTCATGTGTAAAGTTGGACACTAGGGTCAAACACTACAAAGAGTGGAAATGTGGTTTTGCTTTATAAAATACCATATACATATACTGGTGAGTCAAACTGCAAACAGAAGAAATCCAGATCTGCTGTAGTATAATGCATCTGCGTATTATGGTCTGTGTTGTTTGTTCTACTGATCTGTGCAGTTTGCAATGGGCCCCTCTTATAAGTGAGCATATATAGTAGTGCACTCTTGAGAGCAACTCTGACTTTGATGGCCTTATGTAATGGAAGGCAGTATAGTTAGTTGGCTCCAGTGAGCTAGTAATGTACATGGGGGACACAATTCAAAAGGGACATATAATCTGTTCCATTGTAATAGTATTAAAAAAAACAGCAGTCACTTGGGACATGATTTGGGGGAAACCAATATTGTCTTCAACCTGGAGTCATGCCCTCATGGTGCAACACTACATTAAGGTCAATAAGGGGGCATTGTCATGTCATCACATTATATGATCCAACAGCAGTGTTTGCCCTAGGTATGCATCATGTACATTGTTGTATGCATATTAATATGAGCAGACAAAAAAGGGGAGCCTCCATGAAAGTTGCATTGGTGGATTGTCAGACTTGTAATCCAAGGGTTGTGGATTTTATACCTGCCCAGGCCAGCCTAAGTTGGTTGCCTTAGTGTGACTTGGGGAAAGGGTCCCATTTCTTATGCATGATGCAGCCAGTATGTGTTTAAAGTGCCATTAAATCCCTCCCCCACCCCCCCCCAAAAAAAACCTAGTAGATGATTATACTTTCATATATAGAGGAATGTAAACATCGATCTGTCCACATGTTTTGTTCTTACACACATGTAATAACTCGTCCAGATTATGTATAGCTAAATAGCACGTCAGTGTGATGCTGGTTTTATTAGGTATCGCATACAAAAGCAAAAAAGCATACAAAGGCAATAAATGGGTATCCCATACATGCAAACATACAAAGGTAATTAATAGGTATCCCATACAAAACATACAAAGGCAATAAATAGGTATCCCATACAAAACATACAAAGGCAATAAATATTCCCATACATAAATATAAAAACATGCATTATAGAAAATACAAATATAAATGCATTTAACTATAATCTAACTCAGTTGATGAAAAGTGGATTTTTGTTTGATTTGACAAATACATTACAACTTAGGATATAAATTCACTAACCTTCCATTTTTGTCTCAATACTTTTGTATGTTATATTCACGATGTACCTCATTGGAGCATGTTCATTTAAATTTTTTGTTTATTATGTCCATATATAAATATATCTTATTATCATTGCTCTGTGTGTGTGTGTGTGTGTGTGTGACTATGTACATTGAATGTCAATACACATGTACTAGAGGGCCACAGGATTAGTTCCATGCAACTAAATGTGTCACTCTCTTTAAATAAAGTCATTATTATTATTATTATTATTATTATTGTTATTTCAAAGGCAATAAATAGGATTCCAGTACAGGAATACAACACATACAGAAGCAATAAAAGTTAAACTCCTTTAAAATACAGTCAGTGTGTTTAGGTAAACCACACATGGCCAGACCATAATAATAATAATAATAAATAATAATAATAAAGACTTTATTTAGAGAAGGTAACTCAGTTAGTTACAGAACTAATCTACCTTGAGGCATTCTATCTGTTATGTATAATATATACAGTATATACAACAAGATGTGAAGAATCTGGCTTGACACTAAATAATTAAGTGATTTTAAAAGTAAGAGTATCAAGCCTGGAACACATGCACAGGCATCTGTGAATACATAACATAAACATATATAAAATATAAAATATCATCCTGCATTGAAAAATTCAGCTGTGAAAATGATGCAAAATTATAGAAAAGCAGGTGGTATTTATTGTACTAGAACTGTTCAATTTTCTAAAGATTTCATCCATTTGAGACACTGATTATGAAAAGAAGAAATGCTAGGAGCCTGCCTTATGTCACTGGGAATGTTGTTCCATACCAGTGGACCAGTATATTGAAAACTTTTTTTTAAACAATTCCTTCTTTGGCCTTGGTATAATGTAATTTTGCTTCTTATGGACCTTAAATTTGGAGTACCATCAGCATCTCTTTGGTGAAAGATATTGCTTAGATAGACAGGAATGGCTTTTCTGGATACTTTATACATCAATTTGGCCTTTCTAAGAAATATTCTTTTATGTATTGTTAAAACCTTTATATTATTCATTGCATCCTGGAAATTGTCTATACATTGATCTAGAATTAAATGGCAAGCCCTTTTTTTGAGTCTTAAAAGTGTTGTTATGTTTGAATTAGAGGTATTGCCACAAATTACATTACAATAGTCCAGATATGGCTGAATATAACTTTTATAAAAGATGACCCTATACTGAAGAGGAATGTATGTTTTGATTTTCCTCAGTAGCCAGAGATAAGAATTAACCTTTTTTGAAATGTGTTTAATGTGAATAGACCAAGTAAGATTGTTATCTACGAATACACCAAGAATTTTATCC